>PVIH01003337.1:0-163165 GCA_004025045.1 Sigmodon hispidus | reverse complement strand
ACTCACTAGCTCCCCACTCACCAGCTCCCCACTCCCCAGGCCCCCACTCACCAGCTTCCCAGGACCCCACTCACCCGTTCACTAGGTCCCCACTCACCAGCACCCATTATGTATTTTAAAGCCCCCACATTAGCCTCCTGGCCATTCTCCTCCCCTCCCCTAAACTCTGGGGCTCACCCCAGTTCATGGGCTTCCCTGCCCCCCAGTTACTCATTCTTCCTATTACCCGGTGATTTTTCCACCCTGTGCTCTCTGGCCTTTCTTGAAGAGAGCCATGTCCAGTCTACTTCTTTCTCTCTGCTCTGGACTCTTTCTGATGCCTCTGGATATTTTCTATCTTATTCACAATAAAACCCTTCCCCTAATGGAGCAGCCATTCCAGCAGCTTCCTTACTGTGTCCCTTTGCATATTAGTGCATACAAGTGGGTAAAGGCCTGTGCCACTAAATCTGACAACCTGAGGTCTATCCCTAGGGCCCAGTGGTAGGAGAGAGTCTACTCCTACAAATTCACTGTCTGGACCCAGCCTCTTGCTCTCACAAGGGGCCATGGTACTTCATGGTAAAGGGTTCGCTCTGGATGGTCTCTGATTCTCTCTGTCTCTCTCTCTGAGACAGGGTTTCACTGTGTCTTTGTATAGGTCTGGCTGCCCGATATTAAAGGTGTGTGCCATGATGTCCAGCCTTAGGAATTCTTAAATTAACATTTTAATTTTACTCCTCTGTCTAGAATTTAAAAAACTAACAAACAACAACCCCCCCCCCCATTTTGTCTGTTGTAAAGGAGAAATAGATTCACTCAAATCAATAGAGTCACGTTTTCTAAAAGCATGCTCTTAGATAAAGGCCCAAAGGCACACATGCATTTCATCTTAAACCAGCTTAATGGGGCGGGAGTAGGTGTGTGAGTCAGCACACAGAAGCCCTGGGTTTGACCCCCATGCGGTAATCTGGAATTGGTAGAGCATGCCTGTAATCCTAGAGGCAAGAGTATCAGAACTGTGAGGTAACTGTCGCCAAAGAGTGAGTTTGAGGCCAGCCTAGGTTATGTAAGACCTGTGTAAAGGAAAACAAACACAAAGACAGCCGAAAGGAAGGAGAGGCTGCTGACTGAGACTCTCACAAGAAGGGGAGGTGGAGCCTGAGGTGGGGGTGCAGTAGCAAGATGGGGCAGGGCACCATGAGGTTTGGAGTAGAGCCAACAACAGTCCTTCAACCACGGCATCCCAGTCCACCCTTCTCTGCCACGATCCCATAGTCAAACCCACAGCCTCTATCCTGTCCCTTCTTGGCCCTGGCCTCTGCTCTGTGAGGCAGTCTTTCCAACGTGGAAAGTCAGTGCAGCTTGCTTTGGGGACCCCAGTTCCAGACATGTTTCTGACACATGGACTTTAGCTAAGTCACACAGCATCTGCAAAGGCTGTGTGGAGCCTACCACAGAGCTTCTCTCTCAGAACTTAGGCTCCTGAAAGTTCAGGGGTCACTTTGAATGCCACTGTGGTAGGTGTTCAGAGAAGGACTGGGGTGCACTCAATAAAGTACTCACCTATGTCCTTGGTACTTCTCTGACTGTGACAAACCCATAGTTCCACATCACATTCCATCACTGACAGGCGTCAGGGTAGGAACACAAGGCGGAAGTGAAGTAGAGGCCACAGAGATGTGGTGCTTACTGACTTGCCCCTCATGGTTTGCTCAGCCTGCTCTCTTAAAGCACCAGGACCACCAGCCCTAGTGATATTGCCCGCGTGGGGTAGGCCTTTCCATATCAATCAAGAAAATGCCCCCACAGAACTGCCCAACCTGATGGGAACATTTTCTCATCTGAGGCTTCCTCTTCCTCAGTGACGCTAGCTTGTGTCAAATTGACTTAACAGTACCCAGCATAGCTAGCAAACATGCTGTCCTGTGTTTGATCACTAGTACCACATAAGCTGGGCAAGGTAATCCCACAACTCTGAAGGTAGAGGCGGAGGATCGCAGAAGTTCAAGGTCACCCTCAGCTTCCCAGCTACCACACATAATGCTACCTTCAAAAGATCTAACGTCATTATCATATCTCTTGTATTGTGGTTTTGGAAATCTACCTCGGCCCATGTTAAAGGGACAACTGGCTTGACATGATTTAGGGAAGAAAATTCATCTTATTCCATGAATATGCTACCTATTTCATAAATATTCATAAACATCGCTTTAAAAACCCACAAGAACCTACGAGGCTGTTTCCTACCTTGAGACAGCCTACTCAAGTCTCTCTTTGGAGTGTTTGATCTGCTTAGCTTTGATAAACTTCTGCCTAAACTCTCTTCTGACTGGATTCTTTCCTCAAGAAGATAAGAACCAGTACTATCAACTTGACAGGCCCTAGACTCACTTAGAAGATCAACTTCTGGGTATGTGTGTAAGGGAGTTTCTAGATTAGATGAAGTAAGGGGGAAGGCACCACTGTGAATGCGAAGGGTACCATCCCACGGGCTTGGCCTAGGATAAACTAAAAAAAGAAAATGGGGTATGCAACAGCATCCATCTCTTTCTCTTTCTGACCAAGATGCTTCATGTTCCTAGGGTAGTGCATTCCCCACCTTGACAGTATGTACCCCTAAACTGTGAGCCGAAGCAAACCTCTTTCCTGAAGCTGCTTCTGTCAGGTGCATTGTCACAGCGATGAGCAAGGTCACTGAGACACCACTCTTAACAAGTGTGAGGAGAGGAGGATGGGGAATGTGATGCCACAGGTGGGTCACCAGGCCCATAGCAGCCTGGAAAGAAGTGTGGCGTTAGAAAATCACAGAGACTGGCGGACCAGGATATTAACAGACACCCTGGCTGGGAGGATGTCCCAGAAGGACTGAGCATTTCGGGTGAAGAAACCAGATAACCACTTCCCATCCATTCAGTTTCACTTCTTCAACAGTGAAAGTCAGAACAGCTGCTTATCAGGATGCAGACTCAGGGTGCTGGTCAGTGCTGGCTGGGAGCGGGAAGGGGAGGCCCTGACTTAGCACTAAGGCTCTAAGCTTAGGGAATGAGCCGGCTCCTACATCTTCATCATCTGCACACAGTATCTTTACACAGTAACCTGTGTTCAGAGCGCCCGCTGTGGCTGAACGGTGCTCAGCAACACTCAGTCTGGCCATGCCTTCTCAGGGGAATCCATCACGATACTAGATACACAAGAGATTTTAAGAGATGGGCTGGCTCTACAATGCAACTGGAAGCAAAAGACTCTGTATTGGTTTCTTTTCCCATCGCTGTGATACATTATTACGACCAAAGCAGCTTAAGGGAGAAAGGGTTTTGTTAAGGCTCATCATCCAAGGATGTATCCTATCATGCCATGGAAGGGATGGCGGTGAAGGTGGTCCCATGGCATCCACAGTCAGGAGAGAGATGGATGCTGGTGCACAGTCCACTTTCTCCTTTTTCAGGACTGGGTCTTCCCAACTCAATGAACAGAATCTAGATAATCCCTCAAAGGTAGGCCCCGAAGTTAATCTAGGGGGCCTTCTCAGTGATTCTAGATCCAATCAAAGTCATAATCCATAGTAACCATCACAATTTCAATGAGCGCTTGGCCAGGCACTTGGAGAGGCAGGGAAGACCAGCTTAGCTGTATCCACAGAACTCCAGGAGGGGCCCTGTGGGTCAGTGTCAACTCCTGGAGGGCTGCTTAATCCAGCCAGGGAGAGACAGCATCTCTGCAGCCTCATCTCAGAAGATGAGCTGCAAAGCCTGGAGCTCAATGTCCTGAAGGCTATGGCTACTCCTCTCCTTGCCATGGAGAAGGATTTGCAAAGTCAGAAAGAAAAAGTTCAGCCCTGCTTTTCTCCTGGACTGGGAAGCGTGGGGGCACAGAAAAGGCAGAGGTAGCCAAGACACACAAGGACAGTTCAGGCCTTCCTCCTGGGACTCAGGCTTGAGGGCATCACTTCTCCTGTCTTTCCTTTTCTAGAAAGCCTTTGGGGAACCTCTCTGGCTCAGAAAAGCCACTCCCTCTGGACTCTTAAGGACACTGAACTTGGTCTCCACACTCTCCAGTTGTTCGGGAAGAACCAGATCATATAGTCACCCCCTAACCCTGCCATGGGCCAGAGGAAGCTCTGTCACAGGACTTGGAAGACTAATCCCCGAATGGCTCTTGATTTCCTCCTGAGCCAGAGCAGAGGGGAGGCCTGGGCCCAGAGACTCTGTCCATCTTCTTACTGACCACTTCACCCAGTGGCTCACCCTGTCTCTGCACCAGGCGGAGGTTATGTCTTACTCATACATGTGCCTCTGTTACTTAACACAGAGCCTGGCATCCAGCAGGTGCTTAATTAATATTTGTTTTATTAATGTAACTTCTGGATTCTGTGCCATGGGCAGGGTGTGCTTGTGGGGAAAAAAAAATGTTTTCCCAGAATCTTGCTGGGGCACTGCATCCCATTAGTGATAGAATAGCACAATTATCTCTCTCTCTCTCTCTCTCTCTCTCTCACACACACACACACACACACACACACACACACACACACACACACACTGCCTGTGGTTGCATGTGGAGGGCAAGGAACAACCTGAGATGTGGTTACCAAGGCTCCACGTACCTCCTTGAGAGTCCTTGACTGATCTGGAATTTACCAAATTTCTACCCCACAGCCACCTAGTGATGCAGCTATTTTAGAAACTTACTGCTACCCAGGCCCTGAACAAATGAGTTTAAATACTACAAATAAATATAAAGGCTATGGTTCTATACCTCTGATCAAAGTGTAAAATCAAACATCAGGTTTAAGGTACCCTAGGTACAGCCTGGTAAAGGGATGTAGTGGAAGGAGGCTCAGGGATGATGAACTCATAGTTCTGGGTCCATGAGCTTCTGGGCCAGGGCATAGAAGCCATTTGGGGTGGGAGAAGGGTTAGTCCAATCTCTGCCAATCAAGAAAGTGAAATATAAGAAATATTCCAATAGAAATATAAGTCTCCTTGTTCCCCCAACCCCCATCTGGCACACCTTCTTTATTTCTAGTTGTTCATCAATAAGAGCTCAGGGATCATGTTTCCTTCCTGAATTAATCTTTTTTCTTGCAAATCTTCTTTCCTCCAGCTAACAAAAAGCCTGCACAATTTTGCATTCTGTTGCTATAAGACACTTTGACAAGACTTGGCAAAGCCAGGCACACATGACTTTAATCCCAGCACTCAAGAAGCAGAGGCAGGCAGATCTCAAGGCCAGCTTGGTCTACATAGTAAGGTCCAGGACAGCCAGACTTATGTAGAGAGACCCTGCGTCATACAAACGAAACAAAACAAAAGCAAAGACTAAAAACAACTTGGGGAGTGTGGTGGTTTCAATAGGAATGGCCACCAGAGACTCATGCATGATCGAATGCTTGGCCCATAGGGAGTGGCACTGTTAGGAGGTGTGGCTTTGTTGGAGGTAAGGTGTCACTGTAGGGACAGGCTTTGAGGTCTCCTGTATGCTGAAGCTAAGCCCAGTACAAGGTGACTTCTGCTGCCCCAGATCAAGATGAAGAACCCCCAGCTCCTTCTCCAGCACCATGTCTGCCTTCATGGTAACGCTTCTCACCACGATGATAATGGGCTAAGCCTCTGAGATTGTAAGCCAGCCCCAATTATAGAGTCTCTTCACAGCAATAGAAACCCTAACTAAGACTGGGAGAAAAGGGTTTCTTTGGGTAGCACTTCCAGGTCACAAGCCATCACTAAGGGAACTCAGAATATAAGCTTACTGGAGAATCTGAGGTAGAAAATGGAGGATTGCAACATGATAGCTAAAACTCTAACTTACTCACTGGCTCATGCTCAGGTAGCTCTTACTATTTCTTAAAATATTATTTACTTTATATGTATAAGTGTTTTGCCTGCATGTATGTATGCCTACCACATGTGTATAGTAACTGCAGAGGCCAGAAGTGGGTGTCGGAACCTTTGGACCTGGAGTCACAGAACGTTATGAGCCACTATGCTGGAGGTGGGAATCAAACCCAGGTTCTCCGAAAGAGGAGGCAGTGCTCTTGACCACTGAGCCATCTCTCCACGCCCCTCAGCTAGCATTTTTTTCTCCAACTAGCTTTTTTATACAAGCTCACCACAATTCATAGGAATTGATGTTCCCATGAAAATTTAAGAACAATAAAGGTGGTAGTGCCGGCCTTGCCTGCTGAAAGCAAATTGCTTCTGATGGTTGTTATAGACTAGTGTGGGTGAAAAAGTACCAGAAGATACGGTAATCTGGTCAAGTAAGGGAACCACATGGGATGCAGCAGCTGCAACTGGAGTTACTACTTAATATTCAGTAGTCACCCATCATTCTCCATAGACCGTGTCTCTTCTACACAGGACGCTCTATGGTGGGAGCCCCACCCTGCACCTGGCAAGTCCTGGGCAGTGGTACTAATTTACACAACCCTTCTAAGGATATCTTTGCATCACTGCTTCCAGTGTCCAGCTGAACACCAGCATCTTCAGCTCTAAGGTCCTGCACATGGAGAAGAGAGAGCAACAGTAGAGCTCATCAAATATGCTGATGCTCCTCCCCCAACTGTGCATCTTCCAGCCTTAGTGAAGGCTGTGTGTTCTGGGTTCTTCCGCTGCTGCGGAGGATTAGATTCAGCGGCATTCCAATTTCCCTAAGCCTCACAATCCCTTCATCAACACTAAGCCAAAGGATCAGGCATCTCCAGCTCATGCTCAGTAGGTCATTTTTTTGATAAATACTTCAGGCAACATATAAAATGAACTCTTCACTTTTTTTTTTTTTTCTTTTGAGTCTATGTAGTTCAATTGTTCTCAGCCTGTGGGTTAGGACTCATTTGGAGGTCGCTTATTAGATAGCCTGCATATTAATTATTTATATTACAGTTTATAACAGTAACAAAATTACAGTTATGTAGTAGCAACAAAGATAGTTTTGTGGTCGGGGGGTCACCACAACATGAGGAACTGTATTAAAGGATCCCAGCACTGGGAAGGTTGGGAACCACTGATGTAGTCCCATCTAGCCTGAAATTCAGAGATCCCCCTGCTTCTGTCTCTAGAACTCTGGGACTAGAGGTATGGGCTGCCATGCACAGCACTGTCTTTAATTGTCGGAAGGTCCATTTTAAAACCAGAATCTCTGCTCAATGAGCTCATATCCCTAAACTCGGGCTGATCCAGTTTTTTGTTCTACCATTTTCACACACCCCGAAAACCCATCCCCACACAATCCCCCACACTTCTGCTCGCACAAATCAGCAAACTCATTTTTACTAATGAAGCATACCTCTTTACGGATCACACTGTTTTCACCTCCAGGAGCCTATTTAGCTTTGAGTCCCATTACATGACCAGAGACAATGAAACGAAACTAAGGATCATCAGCATTGTCTTGCTCAGCATCTCCTACAAGGAAAATCATTGCTTGTTCTACAGACAATGCAGGAGTAGTTCTCCCAGGTGAGGGTGAAGAGGGTAACAATGCAGGAAAAGGAGGGGGCACACCCTGGGGGGGGCAACTTCCTCAGATGAAGAAATCTGAAGACTCAATGCCCTCAACCTCCTTCGGGTTCTCCCACACATCTCCATCGTGACCCATTTTTCCCCCTAATAAATGTTCTCACCTCACTTTAACTGCTGACATCCTTCAGGGCTGAGCTTGAAGTTTTGGTGTAAGTCAGCCAACTTTATAATGAGGGCTTGAGTTTGAATTTTGGCAACTTTATGAATTTATGGCTGCTGAAGAGAAGATTTTTTTGCAGGACACACCTAAAACACGTTAGCCCATTTGTGTGCATCTGGAGCTGGTTAATTTTATCACCAAGTTGATTCTTTACTTCTGCCAATTTATCCAGAGATTCTGGAAGCCATCAGCCAGCTCTGTAGTTTTCTGTAGTTTTCCACAAATGGCCAAAGGTTTTATGAAAAGAGTCACCAAACTACTTGCTCCTCACAAGAGATGAATCAGGATAATTTCTAGATTGACTTACAGGATGTGGTCCAGGTAACCCAACAGTGGCTATCCAGTGCTAGAGATGTCAGGAATCCAGGAGTTGCTCCGTCTACCAGCTGGGTTTCTCGGCAGTCCCAAGCTACCCCTAAAGTCGGAGGACTCCTGGAGAGCCACTGTCTTTATGAGGGAAGCTCATAGCCGGTTCTAGCACCAGTGGCGGATGCTGCAGCAGCAAGGTAAATGAGCATGCCAGCAAGAGTGAGGGCAGTAGGCAAAGAACAAGTGTTTCCTCCTCCCATGTCCTTTCCTCTGGGAGCCACCAGAAGGTGCCACACACATTAGGGTGAGTCTTCCTGACTCAGACAATATGATCAAGGGAGTCTCTCAGCCTAGCATGTGACATACATCTTTAATCCCAACGCTTTGGAGACAGAGGCAGGCAGATCACTGTGAGACTGAGGACAGTCTGATCTACCCAGTGAGTTCTTTGCTAACTAGGGTTGCATAATGAGAACCTGTCTCAATAAACAAGCCACAAAAGCAGCCAGAACCAAAATAAAGGACCTCACAGCAGTGCCCAGCAGCTTTCATAATTATCTGATTTCAAATCCAGTCTAGTCTACAACTCAGATTACCAATTACAAGGCCCAACAGAAGGCCCAGCTGCTGGGGTTGGGAGATGGCTCCGTTGGTAAAGTACCGGTCTGAAGGTGTGAGGACCAGCACTTGATCTATAGCACACTGTAAAAGCGGATCTTTGTGGCATGTACTGAAATCCCAGTCCCGGGAGGCAGAGACAGGATGGTCTCTGGATTAATTGTTAAGTTCCTGAAGGTGACACCTGATATCATCCTGTGGCCTCCATATATAACCCCCAACACACACACATGTGAGCACACACACATTCATTAGTGCAAACACACATATATACACATGTCAGCACAAACAAACATACATGTCAGTAAGTACCTGTGAACACACGCGCCTGCATACACACACACACACAGACATCTGTATTTTAAGGGCAAAAGCCTCCCAGTTACTCTTTAAGACAAAATTGCTGTTGCTGTCCTCTGAGCCCCTGGCTTTCTGGCACAGGAGTGGAACAATGGACAGGTACTGTCCCTTAGAGAAGGAAAGTCTACATTCTTTCATCATCCCTTCCCACATATCTATGGCAATGTTGACCCTAACCCCCTTTGATATTTATAGTTCCCACCGCCCGGGAATGTGGTGGGAATAATCATGTCTAAAGTCTTTCTGGACTGCAGAGATAGCTCAGGAGTAAAGAGCATGCCATGAAAACACACAGACCAGAGTTCAGGTCCCAGCACCCATGTAAACACCAGTCAGGAGTGGCAGCCTACCTGTAATCCCAGAGACAGAGATGGGGATCCCAGGTAAGACTGGCAGAGTTGGGAAGCAATTGGTTCTCTTGACAGACTCTGCCTCAGTATATTTGGTGGAGAATGACTGAGAAAGTCCTCTGACCTCCACATGAACGTGATTATATATAATCCATGTGTGAACACACATATACAAGTAACATATATATTTAAATGATATATACATGTATAAGTCTTGCTCATTTTAAGGACCTGAAGACACAGATATTCCTTGACTTAGGATTGCAGCCAGCAGAAAGTTCCTAATTGAAAATTTGAAGTACAGTTGCTACTGAATGCTACTGTTTCTGTACCACATAAAGTTGAAAGATCCTATGTCAAGCCGTCATTAAGCTGGGCTTGCCTGCAAAGCCTGAGTAAAAATTACACCCTTGCCAAGCAAAAGGAAACCATTCCCAGGGACAACTCCCTCTCGTCATTTCTGCCACATGACTTCCCTGTGTAGTGATCCAGGGTTTCCCTGGGGCACAAGGCTACTGAGGGAGGCAGCCGCCATACCCCGTCCATGCCTGGTACCCACACAGCCCGAGTCCCCAGGGCCAAATGCGAAAAGACAAAAAGAGGGGGCCAGATTACAATGCAGCAAACACGACCTTGAACATGTGTGTGATATGACCTACAGTCACTACTTCCCTTAGGGCATCACTAAGCAAGGCTCAGACAGGCTAAGGGACTCCCTGCCGGACCCAGGGTTGCTTTGACCTGGACTCTGCATCCAACTGGTCTCTTGCGTAGTGAGGGCGGTGGCTCTGTATGTGGGTGTTACATGTCACCTGGCCAGTACCAAGTTCTAGATTCCTGTCTGTTTCCTTTATCTTTTCTCTGAGCTGCTGGGAAACGGTTCCCAGTCATTCCTCTTGCTGTTCCTGTAAAGTGGGGCTGTCATCCATCCTAACTCAGTCCTAGGACCTCACTCCTGCCTATTCTCAGGCTTGGGAACCCTAGGGGCTAATCCTTGCTCAACACCTATTTCTATCTCCCAAGGTAAGAAGAGAGAAGAGAGGCCACCAGTCTCAAAAAGGCATTTAAAAGCTGGTGGCAGATCTGGAGATTCAGGCCAGTTGACAGAGCGCTTTACTCAGCAGAAAGGAAACCCTGAGTTCAATCCCTAGAACCATACAAATGGCATGGTGGTATGTGCTTGCCATCCCCATATAGGCAGAAAGATGAGAAGTTCAAAGTCATCCTCAGTTACACAGGTTCAGACCACCCTGGGCTCCAGGAGGCCTGCTCCTAAGAAAATGACATCTAACGACGAACAAGCACATTTCAGGGGCACACTTCTGTTTTCTCTGTGGACACTTCTCTTATCTGATGGACTATGACAAGCATTTTACTGTTACATTGCTTGTAATACTGCCTGGAATTGTTATTAGACAACATAAAAATCGTTATGACTTTTTAAAGGAAGACACTTTTGTTCCTACCAAAAAGAAAGCACAGCTCATGTACATTAACCAACACACACACACAGACACAGACACACACACACACAGACACTCCTGCACACAGGTTTGGTCTGTTACAAAACAGAATTTTCTCCCCACATCACTTTGCAAAATAAAAGTGGATGAATAATTAATAGGGCTTTTACAAACATCTAGCTTTTCAAATCCTTCTAGAAAAATACAGTTCGATTACTTGTAGCCAGCATTTCTGTGATAAACCAATGCAGAAATGGTTACCAATTAAGTAAAATTTATAATTCCCAACAGGCCCACACTCCTCAGAAGTACATCAAGAACATTAACTTTTTTTTTTTTTTTTTTAAAGCAACACACACTAAAAAACCCACAGAACTGCTGCTTTGTGAGTGGTAACTGGAGTCCTGACCTCTGAACAGGCTCCTGGATTCACTGCCTGAACACCCTCCCTGAAAGGGGGTCCTGAGATGTACACAGCAGACAATCTCCCACTTTATTTTGTCAAGACCTCCTTCTACTGCGCGCTTTGCTTCCCGATGTAGCCCTCAAAAAAACACGGTTCTCTCTGGACTCTGGCAAATGCACACTCTCAAGTGGGCCAGAGGGTGGTGTACTAGCTAGTGACGAACATGGCTACCTTGGAGCCCTGATCAGACTTACCACTGGCAACAGGTGTCTGTGACATCTGGCCTTCAGGTGTGTCTGAAGTTTTAGAGTTCCTAGACACCCCTCTGCAAGCCATAAGGACTGGCTGTGACTTTTCAGAAGCAGGGCGGCCACGGACCTTCCAGAGTGTGGGTGACTGGGACACCTCCCCTCTTGGCTTGCACACCCACAGCTGGCCACAGGACCGGCCTGGGAGGGGTGACTGATGCTCAGTTAGAAAAGGCCCTGAGAAAGCAATTTTGCTGGAGACTTCCTGTTTGGGGAGGAAACCTCACTGTAGTAATTAGTGGCTCAGACTCCAATGCCTTTGCAGCAGGAATTGAGGCAGGATGGTTAGCTGAAGCCAGGATGCATACAATGAATAAATGTCATCCACCATAAGGGGGGGGGGGAAACAGAGGCACTGAGACCCTTCAGAGTACAAAGCAAGCATAATGGTTACAGAAAGCAGCAACTGATCAATTCCTCATAGGGTAATTCATTGCATTCTCTGTGGCTGTCAGTGGCTTCGTGAGAATTCTCTCAGCATTTTTTGTGCTGATAGGGGAGGCTTCTCTGCCGCTGCATGCTAGACAATGCCCATAACATAATGATGACAGACAGACAGCTCTGCAATCTGAAGAGCATTTCATCTGAAATGGTAGATAAAGGCACTCTCCACCTGCGGCTGGTGGTTTATTACTGGTTTCCAAGGCTGCAAGGGCAGCCCAGGGTTCACAGAATTTCTGGATTGTTGAAGGAAATCATACTATATGGGCTTGTGGGTGGACATGTGTGATTGTCTTCAACCTGTCAGCGAACTAGCAATCTTGCAGTCTAGTGAATGCAGTTGAAAAACATACCCTGTCCCAGAGCAACTATTACAGCAGGGTTCGTACTGTTCTATCTGGCAGTCCCCAGTGCCTGTCCTAACACTAAAACTGTCTCTAGCTTCTAGCAGCCCCTGGAGTCCAGCACAGGCCAGGACAGAGACTGGTTGTATTCTCTTCCTTCCACACCCGGACCTGTGATGCCCCAGCTCCCCTGTACTTGGCCTGTTACTTCTATCTGAGTTTTAACATGTCCCTGACCCACCCAAATCCTCCTTTGGAGATCCAACCCATGCTGTTGGGTAATATTTAAGGAACTGCTCAGCTCCTGTAGCCATGGACAGTGTTTACTCACTCTGAGTGGACAAGTAAGACTGGGTTAGCAGTCAGTAGCTGCACTTAGATAGCCCTGAGTATGAACTTGAGTTCAACCACATACCTTGGACAGGCTTTTTTCCCACTGAGGATCTCATGTACATTGGGATGGCCTTAGATTCCCTGTGTTGTAAAGAATGACTTTGAACTCTTGATCCTCTAGCCTCTACCTCCCAAGTGCTAGGATTACAGGTATCTCTATTATGCCCAGTTTATGTGGTTCTGTGGTTGGAGCCCAGGGCTTCACACATGCTAAGCAAGCATTCTTCCAGCTGACCTACATCAGCAGTATTCCCTCTATATTTTGATCATTAAGTAAAACAGTGACAATGGACACTCTTAACTACACAAGACACAGGTACTATTGTTCGTACATGTCTGCCTGTGATCTGAATCTGCTCGCTGATGCTAGGGTACCACTTGTTCCATAAACAGCATCAGTTGAGGATAGACCCTGTGCATCATCCTCCAGAGTCCCTTACTCTTAGCTGTGCTCACTTGATGCTGGAAGATGCGTGAGGGGCCAGTAGGGCTCAAGGAGAGCTCTCCATTACCAATGAGCCTCAGAATCAACCAGAAAGCTGGGGCATCAGGATTTGGGGCAGAATTCCCAACTCAGTACAGGGGCCGTTAGCATACTGTGTCCCAGTCAAGGCTGCTGGGTGATCTCTGGGTCCCCCTAGAGTAGTCACTCTGAGCGGAAGGGATACTTCCCTAGGGAAAAAACACCTGCTGGGTGGGTGGAGCAGAAAGGAGCTGACAGACTCCCTCTCCAGTTTCTTAGGCTTCCACCTGCTCCCATGGGGCTTTTTTCATAAAGACCTTAAATACACAGATGCATTATGGTCTTCATCCAGCCACAGATCCTGGATCCCCAGGAGCAAGACTTTCTAGAATGCCACCCCTAACCCAATCAAAATCCCTAACAACCAGGCTCACACTGCTTCCTTCCCCTCAGACTCCATCAGTCTGGGGCCATCTCTCCAAGGTCCAGCCAGAGGGACTGATCTCATCTTTACAGTGGCTCAGTCTTTTGGGGGGAAGGGATTTGTTCTTCCAGGATGCTGACCCCAGCACAGGCTCCTTGTCACATCTGACACTGTCTAGGTCAACATCACCAGGCAGGCATGGGCCACAGTCATTAGAACAAGTTTGCCTCCAGGGACATTTGTCCTTAGTCCTGCCACCTTGATGAGCCCTACAAGAATGAATGACAGATCTACTTGCCCACAGCTGGACTGCCACCTCAGGTGCTTACCGGACGGGGGGTTACTATCCAGAGCCTGCTCCCCTGCCCCAGGAAGGCTTTGCTGTCTTCACACAAACTGGGATGGCTCACTCTATCCTTCATTGTCCTCACGTTCTTCTACATTTGCGTCACTGGCTCGTGTGAGGCTCTTGGGGTTGTCTTCTTGTTTGTACAGATTAGTCTCCTAAACTAAGGCAATTGGACCCAGGGAGCAGCTCAGTGGAAGAGGGCTTGTGAGCATGCTCTAACCGTGTTTAGTTCCCAGCATGGAATCAATGTCTAAACACCAGCTGCCTGCACAGAGCAGAAGACAGACTGACACCTGACCACAGAACAGAGATATTCACGGCGGCTCATGGGTGACCAAGTGACAGGTGGGGGTGTATTGTGGGAGGGTTAGCTCTCCAGAGCAGGGGTCTTACACTGCAGGGGCAACTGGACAGAGGTCTTATTCAACACAGTGCTCTGGAGAGTGAGGCACACAGAAGAGAAAGAAGCCTTTTCCTCTGGGAGTGTAACAAATGATAGTCTCAAGTCTGCTGGTCTGAGTGCCTGGCATCAAGTTAGTGTCTGTAAATGTTAATTGAATAAATAATTGATGAAGCAGAATTTGGACAGACATAGAGTGAGTGGTAAGGAGTCTGGTTTGGGGTTGGGGAGGCTGGAGGCCAGTCTGCCCTTGGGGGCGGAAATCACATGGTTGGGAGACTAACACTATCTCCTGAGAGTCTCAAGGTACAGTGAATTCACATATATATAAAGTGCTTGATCCAGGCTCAGGTGGGTGGGATGCTAACTGCTCAGGAATGAGGGCAGTCATTTCGGCAGGATGGCATCAGTGCATGGCAGGCCAAGGATGAGAAAGAAGCGTGATGAGCTGGAGTCCAATTGCGAGAAGTAGAGTGCACAGAGAGAAGGCAGAGCTTTTTTGGGGGGGGGGAGAAGAAGAGGTGATTTCTTGACTGTACGTTACATGGGGAGCCCACCCTCTCATAACCTTCATCCACAACCTCACTGATTAGAATGGGGTTTCATTGGTGGGACAGGTGCAGGGAACAGGCAAGTGGGCAGGTAGGATGGCTCAGCCCAGTAACCTAGGGACCATGTGAAGATGGGAGAGGACCGCCAGGTCTACCAGGTTGTCCTCTGATCACACGTGTACCACAGCACACACATCTTCACACATCACAAAACAGAGGCACACATCCATCCCCTCACAAGGGGGAAAAGAAGCAAAAGTTTCTAAATGGACAATTTCCTGCTTTATATCCAGAGGCACATTTCTAGTCCAGACATTAGAGACATTTCATAGAGTATTTAAGGTACTCGGCTCCTGCCTGCCCAACCCAGAAAGTCCTAAGCACTCTGCAGGATGGGGAAGGCAGCAAGATGCAGATCCAGTTTCAGCTGGAAGGCAGAGAACCCAAGTCCCAGAAGGCCTTCCATTCCTGCCCCAGCCTACGAAGGTTTCAGTTTGCAAACAGCAGGAAGCACAGAGAAACTCTTTCTAGGCTGGAAGCCCGAACCCAGACATTCAGATGGGTCCCAGAGTCCGCTCTGGACCTCAGTGGTCTACCAGAGAGCAAATGAACGGGAAGGTCCAAACAGATCATCCGATTTGAGGGGCATGGGGCAGTAGCTCAGCTGATAAACCACTTGCTTTGCAAGGATGAAGACCTGAGTTTAATCCCCAAACCCATATATAAAAGCCGGGCATGGTGGTACACACTTGTAATCACAGAGCTGGGGAAACAGATGAATTAGGCAGAGCCTGGGCTCCCTGGTGGGAGCAATGAGAGGGTCAGCCCCAGAGTGATAGAGCCAGCCCCAGAGCAATGAGGGAGCCAGCCCCAGAGTGATAGAGCCAGCCCCAGAGCAATGAGGGAACCAGCCCCAGAGCAGTGAAGGAGCCAGCCCCAGAGTGATAGAGCCAGCCCCAGAGCAATGAGGGAGCCAGCCCCAGAGCAGTGAGGGAGCCAGCCCCAGAGCAGTAAGGGAGCCAGCCCCAGAGTGATAGAGCTAGCCCCAGAGCAGTGAGGGAGCCAGCCCCAGAGCAGTGAAGGAGCCAGCCCCAAAGCAGTGAGGGAGCCAGCCCCAGAGCAGTAAGGGAGCCAGCCCCAGAGAGATAGTAGAGCCATCCCCAGAGTGATAGAGCCAGCCTCAGAGCAGTGAGAGAACCAGCCTTGAAAAACCACTCTGAGGAATGACAGTTGAGGTTGATTTCTGGTTTTCACGCTCATGTGAGCACACACACATATATCTACATACCTCAACAGAGACGTGAACACAAACACACAACATTAATATTCAACCCCAAGGAGCAGAGGGAGGGATCTGATGCTTAATTTCCTACAGCTTGGAGGTCTATATAATTACTGCCCAGGGACCCCACTCTCTCTGCCCTGTGGAGATTTAGTACCCAAGGCTCCGGGCAAGGCTTATCAACCAAAGAAGAGTTCAGGGAACCAGAAGACCTCAGCCTTGGTTCAGGATTGCTGCCTGCTGACTACACAGCCCAGGTTCCCTACCAATGGATACCAGCCTTCATCCCACACACTGTGAAGCCTGTGGCTTTGGACTTCAATCAAGAACTTTCACTTTTTAACACCGGAAACCCGGTGTCTGATAAGGCTGAGGAAGGAAGGACCATAAAACAAGGTCAGAAGACAGGACGGGCTGGGAACCCATGGGTCTGGAGATGTCTTCAGGATGGAGAAATACAAGCTTAACGCAGACCAGCTCTGGAAGACCTCAACAGGCTTGGGGCAGTCTAGTCAAACACTATGTGACCAGTTGGGCCAGCCTGAGTGATAGAGCCAGCCCCTGAGGCCAACAGTCTCCTTTGACAATCCTCCCTCAGAAAATCCCATCCGTACCGCTTCCCCCAGTGACATTACCTGTCCCATTCCATCTGTCCCTCTATCAGACATTGAATAATCATTTAACACCTGTGCAGGCCACTGGTAAAAGAGATGAGTAAGACAGACGGACAGACATACAGCGGGGCCCTCCGGGTACTTTCTGATTGATTTAGTTGGCTGCCCAAAGGAACTGGGGCATCTATGTTTTTTAACAGCCTTTGCAGAGGCCAAGGGATGGATGGCTCAGTGAGTTCAGTGTTTTCTATGCAAGCACAAAGAGCTGAGTTTGAATACCTAGAACTCAGGTAAGAAGTTGGTTCACAATTGTAATAGCAGCATTGGAGAGGTAGAGACAGGGGGATTCCTGGAGCTTGCTGGCCAGACAGCTTAGTCAATTGGTGAGTTCCAGGTTCAGAGGCTGATCCCATCTTTTAAAATGTGTACATCAATAAAAGAAGACACCCAACATCCACCTCTGCTCTCAACATGGACATACTATACAGAGCTAGCTCTTACAGGGACTTGAGAGGGCGTGCCCTTTGGTCTTGCGGGCATCGTGCCCACCCAGCACTGCATTTACTAGGCTGTCCAGACATTCTGAGGACTGGCTTGCTTCTAGAAGGCCCCTTTGTCCATAAAGTCTGAAACTTCTACGACTTGCTGCCTGTATGTCTTTGCAAGATATCGGGGATCTGGAAGGCTCAGCATTCCCCTGAATAATCAGAGATAAGAACAGGACCTCCTGGCTGCCAGGATTAGCTAGACCAGTGCATGAAGAGCCCCTAGCAAGCAGCCTGGCACACATACAGTGCCTGAGAAATGCTGGCTGCTGATTATATAAAAACATACCTCCCTAGGGCATTTCAGAAAGCCCTATTTCTGGAGCCTGTTTCAGAAGTGGCTCTGAACACCTGTTAGACTTCTTGGTGCCCTGGTACCACTCTTCATTCTCAACCATCATGAGCTACCTCTTGATCCAAATGGCCTAAGACACAAACTCCTCCACTTTAGTTAACCAGAGTGACCAAAGTTTCCAATGCACTTCTGCCGGCAGCCTGCTCCCAGGTTTCAGTGGGTAAAAGGAAGAACTTTCCAGGCCGAGGCTCAGCGGGCAGAGGAGGGCACTGGGAAGAACCGCCAATTGGCTACTAAGTAATCCCTCCCCTGAAACTCGCTGAGCAAAAACCAAGAGCACGTGGCACTCGTGATAGTCTAGGGCTGCCCGGTGGATGGCTGACAAGTGCAACACGGGCTCCGGACGCCCGCTTCCCCCTTGTCTGTGGCTACCCCGCTGGGATCTTCTGCCATCAGGCTCACGTGGTTTGTTATAGGGGACGAGGTTGCCCGACCTGTAGCGGTCAGGGTGCATCAGCGCAGGCGCGCGCCAGGGGTCCGGGGGACAGTGCACTGCTTACTGCACCTGAGTCTGGAGAGGGTCACTCACCTGGGCGCTGGCAGCTTGGAGGAGCCTTGGAAAGCGGCTGGTCTCCGGCAGAGGCGGTGGCTCGGCCCCAGGCTCCTCCTCTCCTTGCGCCCCGCCCCGACCGTGGGGCCGGACCTGGCCGGGGTGGTGGCTACCCGCCAGCTGGCTGCCCATTATCCAGCAGTGCCGCCCCTCCCGCTCTCAAGGCTCTTGGTCCCCGCCCTGCACTGCAAGCAGAGGAAGCTACTAGCTACCATCCATCTCCGTTCCCCTAGGGAGTCTCAAAACCGGGCTTGTCACTTCCTGGTCTGCCCACAGTAGAGAGTGCAGAAAGGACCACCTCCCTCTCCAGGAGGACATGGTGACCTCTGCTCGCTTCCCCCATTTGAATACTTCAAATTCAAATACAGTTTGTGATCAAGGTCAAAGTGGTAGTTTAGGCAGCAGACTAGGGCTGCATAGACCGGCAGGGCCCAAGGTGACAAGTGGAGGTGTGTTTCTTTCCTCTTCCGCAGTGAAGCAGGAACCGCGAGGGTGCACAGGCTTACAACCCTGAAGTAGTGTCGCGGTGACGGTAGTTTGAGCATGTTTCCATCCCTGATCCCCTGAGTGATGACTTTTGACCTGCCCTCAGAAGTCTGCAGCTTTCAACGCCTGTTGGGTTTGTGTTGCTCTCCATGGCTCCCTGGAAACTACTGGCTAAACTAGAATCCCACACACACCTCTGAGTTCCCAGATGCCACCTTTCCCTGTGAGAGGTGTCTCCTGCTCTGGTGACTACCTGATGCTGCCCTCCCCAAGTCCCCAGCTTTTGTGCACAGCAGAACACTAGGGCTCAGTATGTCATTTCAGAGTTATGCTATAGCCTCGACCACCCTCCCCCGATGGCCCTGGGGGCATCACCATCACTCAGCTTATGGGAAGAGGGAATGTGCCTTTTCTGACTCATGAGACATTCCTAGAGGTCAGAAAGATACTTGATAAGGGGCTTTGACTTTTGCAGTCTCACATGGGTGAGACCTCTAGAGGTGTTTGTATATGTGCACATGTTGGGAGGGGGACAAGTGTGCATGTAGAAATGTGCTTGTTATGTGTGTGACGGTCACAGATTAAGGTTAGATCTTTTCCTTAACTGATTCTCCACTTTCTTTTCAGAGACAGTGACCCTTGAAGAACCCGGAGCTCACCGATTCCGCTAGGCTAGCCTAGGCTGGCTGTGGAGCCCCGGGGTGCCTCCTGTCTCCTTTCTCCAGTGCTGAGATAACAACGCTGGGCTGACTCTTCATGGGTGCTTGGATCCTCAAGTGTCTGTGGCAATGCTTTACCCACTGGGCCATCTCCCCAGCCTCTTGTTTGGAAACAGTGCCTTCCTAGACAGGCCTTGATCTTGCAGCAAACATCCTGTCACAGCAGGGGTTACAGGTGTGAGACACCAAACCTCAATTGAAGTCACTTTGAGGAACTCTGAGAATCCTGTTTTTCAGGAAACCCCAGGGAGTCAGGGGGCTAAGATTTAGAGAGGCGGGATGGCCCTAACCCAAATGTTCAAAGGTATCTAGGGAGAACCACCAAGAGGATTCAGTGCTAAAGGTGATTCACATCAACCCTGAAATCTACAAAGTAAAGAGAACCAACTTCTGAAAGTCGCCCTTTCACCTCCATATGTACTGTTCAAGCTTATGTACACACGCAATAAGTGATTTTTTTCCCTTAAAGGTACAGCGGGTGGTAAAGCAGAGTCCTGTGATTCCTGGGAAGGGAATGATCCTCTTCGGGGTTTCTCTGCTTTCTCAGTAGCCCAGAGTTCCCATGAGCATCTTGAACGTTCTCTTGTATAGGGGGTTCCGTTTATTGTTCACAATGCATCCCCCCAACTCTCTATTCTGTCTGCCCCCAGGCCTAGGCCCTCTTTAGCCTCCTCAAGGGTCCCAGTGTCCAAATATTCCCTGCAGACACATCCCTGAGACCCTATGGCCTTTCTTAAAGGTTCCCATCCATTCATGTGTTGCAGGGGCTAGGCAAAGTGCCAGGACTGGACCCTGCCTTGGGCAGACAAGAACCAGTATCTGGAGCTCTGTGATGACCCGGGGACATGCTGCCCACACACAATGCTTGATCTTGAAATTCTGTTGAAGTCCCTCAGGCAGTAAAGTACTTGCTTTGCAAGCATGGGGTCCTGAGTCATTTTAAAAGTCAGGCATAATGGCACAAGTTAGTAATGTCAGCACTAGGGAGGCAGAGATGGGCTGGAGATTCTGGGGATCACTGGCCAGCCTGCTTAGGGAGCTCTAGGCCAGTACAGTGAGAGACACTGTCTCAAAAAGCAAGGTAGATGACATCCTGTGGGACAACACCTAAGGTTGGCCTCTGGCCTCCACATGTAAGTACATACATGTATACATGTGTCACCACACACAAGCCTGCATGATCATATATAAAAAGATTCTGTCTGTGAGGGTTCCTGGGTACTCTGCTCTCCTTCCATGCCCCCAGTAGCACTGGAATGTGGCAGAAAATGGACAGGCCACACCTTTTTATAGAGACCTTGGGGTAGCTTTTTTACTTGAAGATAAGACTAGCCTTTTGACTAAGAGGACAAGAACATCCAGAAGGAAAGTCTAGATTCATCTTGGCCCAGCGAGGAGTGAGATATTGTTTGCTTTTGAATCTTGGTATTCTGGATTGAGCCCCCCCTTATGAGAACAGAGCACATCTATGTACACAAAATAAATACTCTCCTTGCCTACTAAAGCTAGATGGCCACAGGAAGCCATTTGTGTTCTGGTTGCCATGGTCGAGAGCCAGGCCACTTGAATCTGGCCCTGTGTGGCTGAGGCGGATGGGCTGTGGTCCTAGGGAATGTCTGGTTCTCTAGCTGTGCTTTGTACCAACTAAGCCAGACACCAAGACACTCCCTCATGTCTTGGCAGTATACGGGGTAGAGGGCTGTTCTCTTCTATATGGGAGGTAAGCTGCACCTTGGGTGGAGGATTGTGAGTGTGGGCCAGAAAAATGAGGAATTGTTTGCTATTATCATAGAGCAGTAGGGAAAGGCCCGCCCAGCCACACCCAGAAAACTAAGACAAGTAGGTGAAGCTATCTGGTCTTGGAACTGAAGGTAGAGTCCTTATTGTGAGCTAGTATGGTGCATCATTCAATCCTGTAAGGTATGGGCTATGGGACACTAGGAATCACCCTGAGTGTTTCCTCAATCCCTTGCACCTTGATTGCTGCTCTGCTAGGGCCTAAGGTTGCCTCTTTCTACTCCTTTACTGAAGTGAACATCTTTTAGACAAGGTCTCATGTATCTTAGGCTGGCCTTGAACCCACTATTCTAGCCCAAGATACTCCTGGGTATAAGACATTTATGTGTAATCAACAGTCCTTGCATGGCGATGTGTGAGACCCATGTGGAGGCTTCCAAACTTGCAACCCATGACTCCTATAAATTGTCCTCCAAGCTCCACAAAGTGTCATAGCTTGTGCATGCACACACGAGAGAGAATACACACACACACACACACACACACACACACACACACACCATACCAATCAACCAATATAAATAGACTGAACTCCTGAATATCTGTAAATAGGGAGTAAGTGGTTTCAGCCTTCAAATATTCAGTGCTTGTTAAACAAAGCACACCTTTAGTCCTAGCACTTGGGAGTCAGAGGCAGGTGGATCTCTGTTAGTTGAAGGTCAGCCTGGTCCACAGAGTGAGTTCTAGGACAGCTAGAGCTGTTATACAAAGAAACCGGAGGCAGGTGTGGGGTGATGGAAATTCTTGATGCTGTTCTTAATATAAAGTATGTGCTTGGGAACTCTACTCTTATAAAACACAAACCCCAAGGCTTCAGGGCAGAAAATACTGCTAGCATGCATACTCCCTTCTTTCTAAGAGCAGCTATCAGATAGTTCCAGAGAAACAGAGACTAATAACCCCTGGGTCTCTCTGGCCAGCCAGCCTAGCTAAAGCCAGAGAGCTTCAGGCTAATCTCCTTCAAAAAGCCAGGCAGATAGCACTTGAGGTTGATACCTCTTGTCTACACACACACACACACACACACACACACACACACAGAGGCATGAATCCACACATGCACAAAAGAAAAAGTAAAGAGAATGTGCACTTGCTTGGAGAAAGCATGCCCATATGAACTTCTGGAGTTTCTGATAAAGGAGCAGCTGGGATGAGTCCTTGTTGGGAGAGTAGGTTAGGAGATTTACTCTGTACTTCTGCCATGCCCTGCCTCCCCCCTGCCCCACAGACCCCAGCTCACCTGATCTGCCCCTCTTCTCTTGTGATTCTCCACAGCCCAGTGAGGGGATGGTGGGGTAAGAGCCCTGTTGACCTTGGACCTCAGCAGCCATGTCTCTGTATGTTGATCTTCTGCAGCTGGGCCTCCAGGTTGGGTGGTTGGAGTTCACTACAGCACTTTAGCAGTGGTGAATAGTGTAAACCAACTTCCAAGCAAGTAGGTCACAGCCCCGCCCAGGACCTGGTGGGATGTGTGTGCAAGGGGTGCTGGTCAATGGCCTCAGGTCATCTGCAACCACACTGAGTTCAAAGGTGGACAGAAAGCCTCCAGCCTGAAGGTCTGACTCCCCTTGCCCTGTTGTTTACTGCAGTCTGGGACTTGGCCCTGCAAAAAGAGAGAAAAAGGAAGTGATATCCAAGCTGAGCTGTTACAGGGAAACTGCAAAATGAAAAGATCAGCTTTAGATATGATGGCACACACCTTTAATCCTAGCCTTAGGAGCAGGAGGAGGAGGCAGGCAGATCTCTGTGAGTTCAAAGTCACAGTGAGACCTTGATTATCAAAACCAAACAAATAATAAGAATAGGCCAAGGAGAAAACTCATGGACTGCTGTGGATCCTGACAACACTGTTCTATCTCTGGGACCCACAAAGGGAAAGAACCAGCTCTCTCATGTTGTCCTCGGGCTCTACATGTGCACCTCCACATATACACACACAAAATGAGTAAAGGTAGTAAAAATGTCAATGAGATAAAAAAAAGAAAAAGTTAAAAATAAAAGAACAGATCAGGTTCTGTCTCGAGCAACCTCGTCCCGCAAGGAAGACGCGACACCAGGCTCTTCTTTCAGCAGTTTTATTCAGGAACCTTGAATTCTGACTTCTGACTTACTTATGACAGGGACTGACTGACTTGCTACATGTTCTCTCTCATTTTGTTTCCGGGGAAAACCTGCCTGCAGCCTAAATAGCCTCTGGGCAGCCAACCCCAGTACACCATGTGGGCACTACCTATAGGTCCAGGTACGCGGAAGCAAGCCAGATCCTCAGCCTTGCCATATAAGGAATTGTTTTGTCACTGAGAGCACTCACCATGTGGAAGGTGGAGGGTGGAAGCCAGCTCCATCTTTAAGGCATGGCTACAGGCAGCTCCCCACAAGGTTCATCTTCAGCTAACACAGTGACTTGCCATCATAAATTGAGATGTAGAATACTAAAGAATTAAACCAGGTTCCTGTGAGCCCAGGATCACCTTCTTTTTCCCAGGTGGAGGGCTCCAGCAGTCTGTGGTCTCCTCATTTTGCAGACTCCTTTAGCTCAGATGATGAGTGTGAGGCCTCTCAAGGGTGGTGCATGCGGAGTGACTGGAGGAGATAATGCTCCCTCACAGGCGCTGACCACACACCCCACCCTGCTGAGAGATCTCAACAGCTGTCCCCAGCCTTTTAAGGTGGCAGCTCCATGCTTCAACTCCTCCCTGCTGTGAAAGTTACTGAATAAAGCTCCACCCTGTGACAGTTTGGGGACCTTAGAGCTTTTATAACCCTCCTATAATAAAGAGACTCTCTTTAGCTGTAAGCCTATTGAAACAATGGACTCTTAGAAATTGAAATTTCCCCAGGAATCTTATTCTAGGGGAAGAAAACATCTGAAGCCTGGTGGTCTTTGGGGGATCTAGTTTTCTGGAAAGAGATGTTTCACAGCTTTGACACCATGTCAGACAACCATGATAGGCAGGCCCACTTGACTAGGACTTATTAGTTAGGTATACCTCTTGCCCTTCATGTAAGCCTAACCCTCATGTCAGGACCTTGACTTGAAGGTCACTGAACCTCTTTGTGTATTCCCCTTTCCAGTGTTACTACACTGAATGACCCCCCCCTTTTCCGCTTTGCTGTGTGACAAACTTTTCCTGAGAAGATGCAACACACTACATCTACTCATCCCACATCTGAAGTACCAATAACACCAAAGATCAGCTTGATGAACCAATCAGTTATTGGGGTTAAGTCTTAGACACTGTTCTGTTGCTGTGAAGAAGCACCATGACCAGAAGACATTTAACTGGGGGCTTGCTTACAGTTAAGGAGGTTTAGTCTGTTATCATGTTGAGGAGCATGGTGGCAGACAGGTGCTGGGGCAGTAGCTAAGAGTCCTATATCCTGATCTGCCTATGGAGAACACTCATTCAAACCACCATAGGTTACTTGCAGGACTATGGGGGAAGGGTTACTTAAAGGCACAGAAATGATCCAAATACAGCTGCATCACCAGTGCTCACCATGAGAGAAGAAAAGCTGAAGCACACTGCATAGCCTTCAGGCAGCTCAACAGGCTGGAGAAAGTCCTTTCCAGGTGCCTTAGTTGGCCTAATTCCCTTCAAGGCAGCTCAGCATACTTCCGGGCAGCTGGTCTGGTATTAGTCTTTGCAGTTTGTCTGAAAGTGACTCTCAGTAGTCTTTATTGTTTCTTCTTCGGAAGCAAGAACTCTAGTGAATCTGGTCAGTTTCAGGGACTTCCTGAAGCTATTTTGAGTCATCTACTGTTGGGAGCCAAAGCCAACTTAGCCATATTTTGTAAGTTAGCTCCTATAGCTAGCCAGCAGTCATTCCCTATTGTCTTTAGCTTAACCATGACTCCTGACAGTCTAGCTTGATTCTCTCAGCTCAGCAGGTGACATCCTCCAGCCTTCTTCTGTAGCTTTCTCAGCTCAGCAGGTGACATCCTCCAGACACTCAACCTATAACAGATAGATTTCCATACTAATTCTACCCTGTCTGTTACTCTCTCTCAAAGGCTTGCCACATTCTTTTGATTTCCCACCCCCTTTTCTCCCAGCTACCTGCATGGCAGAGATTCTGTATAAATATTGGCTGTAAAAATAAAGCTTAAGGAGGACTTGAACAGAGAGATTTGTCTTGTCCTTCCATTCTTTTATGTTCCTGCCTTCCATTTGCTTCCTTCCCAGGTCTAGGTCCACGCTGAAGACCCTGCTGGCCGGGGCAATCTACTTCCTGTTTTAAGGAACTTCCCTGCAAGACAGAGAGTTTCAGTCTCAGAGGAAACTTACTCAGCAGCTTTTCACTATTACTTGTGTATTTAATTGCTCTCTTGAGGACTGGGAGCCCAACCTGGCTTCTTGGGACTGTCAGGACTCCCCTAACTCTGCAAGAAGAGGCTGGGGAGAAAGGTACAGGTGAAGTAAGGCCTGGTTTGCCTTTGCTACCTTATGCTGGTGGTGGGATCCAGAGAAAGTTGAAAGGGCCAGCGTCTGTAATAAAATAGCTGGCATTGCTTTGTCTGCTTGCTACCCAACAGAGGCTGCACTTTGCATTAAGTGTTAAAATTGGTTTACTCGTTTAATATCTCTAGTGAATTTTGCTCACTTTCAAATAAGGACCCTGAGGTTATATTAGCTGCCTGGTGTAACACAGTGTGACATCCATGGGACATTCAATCTATGTCTTGCCTTCATTGTGCCCTAGCTGTCTATACTCTCTCCAGAAATGATTCCTTTCCTCCCAGCTATGAGATGGTGGATCCAAAAATGAAGTTTGGGAGTGTGGCTCAGTGCTTGCCTAGTGTCTTAGTTAAGATTTAAATGCTGCGAAGAGACACTATGACCAAGGCACCTCTTATAAAAACAAAACAAAACAAAACAAAAAACATTTAACTGAGCTGGCTTAGAGTTCAGAGATTAGTCTAGGAGGATTGTATTCTGTTCCATTGTAAATAATTGTCTTGCATACTGGTTTAATAAAAAACGCTGATTGGCCAAAGGCAGACAGGAAGTGTGGGCAGGGTTACCTGACTAAGAAAAGTTTGGGAACATCTCAGAGCAGAGCAGAGATACTGCAGGGATGTGGCAGAGACATGACAAGAAGATGGCAGCAGACACAGAGAAAAGAAATTGAAATGCTGCTCTGAGAAAAGGTTTTGAGCCATGTGGCTGAACAAGATATAAAAGATGGGTTAGTTTAAGGGTAAAGAGTTAGCAAGTTATATGCCTGGGCCTTAGGCCAATCAGTGTAAAATTAATATAAGCGTTTGTGTGATTCTGTGATTCTGTGGGATGGCCGATCAAACCTCTGGTCTAGACCCTTCAAACCTCTGATCTAGACCCGAAAGTCCAGGCCGGAAACCAACTACTACAGGTTAGTCTGTTATCATGGTGGGAAGCATGGCAGTTTGCAGACAGGGCTGGAGAAGAATCAAGGGATCTTGATCTACAGGCAGCAGAAGACTGTGTGCCACACTGGGTGTAGCCTGAGCATATGTGACCTCAAAGCCCACCTCCACAGTGACACACTTCCTCCAACAAGGCTACATCTTCTAATAACGCCCCTCCCTATGGGCCAAGAATCAAACTCATGAATCTATGGGGTCAGACCTCTTCAAACCACCACACCCAGCATATACTGGTTCCATCCCCACACTGTATAAACCAGGCGTGGTGGCTGTACTTGGGCAATGGAGTCAGGAGGCTCAGAAGTTCAAGGTCACCCTTGGCTATATAGTAAGTTCAAGGCCAGCCTAGTGCTCTGTGATACTGTCTCATAAAACAAAACAAGACAAAAGCAAAATGGGAAGAAGTGAGGCCGGGGAAAGTTGGCGACAGTTAGATGGATGAGTCCTTGTATCTTGAAGCTTTTCAGAAGACACAATAATAGATCTTGTGGATTGGCAACTTGTCTCCAAGGCTTATAGTAACACACTGAGAGTTCAAAATAGCTGCCTGCAGCTGCCCCTTGACCCAGACTGAACAGCAGTTTTGTTGGGAGCCGAAGTCAACTTAGCCATATTTTATAAGTTAGCTCTTATGGCTAGCCAGCAGTCTTTACCCCAGATAGTCATTTGCCAGAAGGCTACGTCCCTATTGTCTTTAGCTAACCATGACTCCTGTTAGTCTCCTTTGATTCTCTCAGCTCAGCAGGTGACACCCTCCAGACCCTCAACCCATAACAGATAGATTTCCATATTAATTATACCCTGTCTGCTACTCTCCCTCACAGGCTTGCCACATTCTTTTGAACATCCCACCCCTTTCCTCCCAGCTACCTGCATGGCAGAGATTCTGTATAAATATTGGCTGTAACAATAAAGCTTTGGAGGACTTGAACAGAGAGATTTGTCCTATCCTTCTGTTCTTTGTGTTCCTGCCTTCCATTTGTTTTGTTCCTAGATTTAGGTCCACGCTGAAGACCCTGCTGGCCAGGGCACAGTTTAGCCAATATCATATCTCTGTGGTGTCTACAGGAGGGAGGGTGATTACTGCCCACCTACCAGCTTCTAGTCTGGGAAGCTCTGTTTCTGGTTCCTGCTTCTCTTCCTGTCAGTGGACTGCAGAAGGACTTGTTCCCTGGAGTACAGAAGCACCGTGTGTGTGTGTGTGTGTGTGTGTGTGTGTGTGCGTGTGCGTGTGCGTGTGCGTGTGCGTGTGCGTGTGTGTGTGTGTGTGTGTGTGTGTGTGTGTGTGATGTGTTCCCATGCATACTGGTAAGCTTGTGAGTAAAGGCCAGAGGACACCTGTGGTGATATATTTTATATTTAATAAAATCAGTCTGGAATATCAGAGAATAGGTCCACCCACAGTCAAACCAGGA
This sequence comes from Sigmodon hispidus, assembly GCA_004025045.1. Taxonomy (NCBI): domain Eukaryota; kingdom Metazoa; phylum Chordata; class Mammalia; order Rodentia; family Cricetidae; genus Sigmodon; species Sigmodon hispidus. The sequence goes on along the minus strand of PVIH01003337.1, from coordinate 135,154 downwards.
GGGTCAGAGAGTGGTGACTCATGCTTTTAATTCCAGCACGGGTGAGGCCAGTGGTGCCCTACACCTTTAATCCCATAACTCTAGAGACTGAGATCTCTCAGTGTTTCTGTGAGTTCAAGGCCTAACTACCACACAGTAGTAGCTCACACCTTTAATCCTAACTCTAGAATATGATGCAGAGTTGAACTCAGAAGTGAAACAACTGGGCAAAGAAGATATTTAAGGCAGATGTAGGCAGACATTGAGGTATTGTGTAGAAACAATGAGCCAGGCTGAGGATTCTTGAAAATAGCTTTTACCCTGAGAAGTTGACTGGTTGAGAATTGACTGTGGTCTGTTTCCAATCTCTGATATTCCAGTTTTTCCCCAATATCTGGCTCTGAGTTTTCATTAAATATCAATAGAAATTGTGCTTCATATTTATAATTGTGCTTAAGGAAGATGTCATTCCTTAGGTGCTTGCAACCTTTTTATGTGACAGGGCCTCTCTTAACTAGGACTCAGTAGTTGCTTACCCTGAAGCTTCCAGGGACCACCTGTCTTCACCTCCCATCTAGCTGCTTCTAGAACAGCCACTCAGTTGTGCCTGGCTTTTATGTGGGTTATGAAAATCAAACTCATATCTTCACACTCATTAGGCAAGTGACTTACTAACGGAGTCAATTGCCCAGTCCCATGATGTCCCTTTATGGAAAGCAGAGCTGCCTGTGTGAAGTGATAGGCTGCAAGACCCAAAGGGAATAGACAGTTTGTGTAGAGTTATGCAAATATCATGCAAATGAAGCTGCCCTTAGGGTGGGTACCCAGGGATAGTAGCAGCTGGTTGGGGATGGGGTGTCCCCTCCCTATTCCTAACTGACTTTGCCTGAAGACTGCCCCCCAGGATTTTACAGGGACCTGCCCACTGGCTTCCTTCCTGCTCAGTGGGCTTCAGCAGGAGACTATAAGCAACTGTAGAGGAGTTACGTAGTGGGTTCTGAGAGAAAACAGTACACCCTTAGCCCCAGCACAGAATGATGCAGGAGTGAGTGACTTCATTTCATAGGAAAGGAAGTGCTGTGGTAGGTATGAAGAAAGATGGCTGCAGGCTTTCTTGTCCCATAGCCAGAGGACTGAGGCTCTGTAGTCCCACCACACCTGCCTGCCTGATGGCTTGCTAATATTATAACATCACTATTGAAGGTCCAGATGTGGTATGGCGAAGTGCATGTGTGTCTATCAGTGATAGAGCTCTGACCTAGCATGCATGAGGCCCTGGGTTCCGTCCCCAGAACCAGAATGAGAGAGGCATGGGAGGGAGAGAGGAAGAGACAGAAGGAATTAAATGGTGGAAATAGCTGATGTACCTGTACATGTGGCTATGGGGTCACTTTAGACCCCCTTAGATAAGTCTTTCCTACCCTGTGGAGGCCCAGGCCTGCTAAAACATGGAAGTCTTGGATTCTTGCCTTGTCAATCATGTGTGCTGCCTTGGGGGATGTTTCTCTTAAAGTATGAAAACTTGATGTCAGAACCTTAAAGAGGTTAGTCTATTTGCTTGTTTTTTGAGGAGGGAAAAACCCTGGGTCTTGTGTGTGATAAGCTTTACCACTGAACTGTATTCTTAGCTGTCAGTTCATTGAGACAAGGTGACTATAACTCAGGCTGACTTGGAAGTCATTATATAGCTCAGGCTAGGCTTGAAGTCAGGCTGTTACTGCCTTGATCTCCTCTGATCTGGGATTACTAATGTGTATCACCATGCCTGCCTTTTGACTGTAAACCAGCCTGTCCAGGTAGGAAAATGTGCCCCAAGTTAGATGGAGTTAGGTCTTCCAACTGCAGAGAATGAGGATGCTCATTTAGCTAGTCCCTGGGTAAGAAGTTAATGTGGAGATTGGAATGGTCTTTGTCTTGGCACAGAGGTTGGGGCCTGAAGGCCTTGGGCTTGGAAATTGAATGGCTGCCTTCCTTTTCAGACACACTCCTCCTCAGGTGCAGAGAGTCATGTGGATACCGGTAGGAACAGAGTGGAGCTCTGTAGCTGGGCTGAGATCTGTGAACTTGGAACTGAACACAGACACACTCTGAACCTCAGAGGTATTTGGCTCAAAATCATGATCATCAGGCTCAACAATCAGAGATAGCATCCCTCTCCCAATCAAGCAGGCATTGTGGCCCTCACTGGGGAGACCACATCTCAGGGAGTCACCAGTGGCAGGAGCTGATGCTGGAGGAAGGCTCTTCCTCAGAACACAGAACAGAGGCAGAATGCATGTGATACATGAAAGAAGGTAAATGTCCGGGCAGCTAGTGAGGCTGAAACCTTCCCAACAGGAATGAAGCTATTCTAAAGAGTCCATTTGGCTAACAGGCCATTGCAGAAAAGGACCCAGAGAAATTCGAATTTCCTCAGGAATCTCTTGCTGAGGAAATGTGGGAGCCCTGTGGGGCCAGCAGAGATTCCAGGCAGACAAACTGAGGGAGAGACTGGAGCTGAGACAATGATGGGTCAGCGATGGGCAGGACCCCTCCTGCACCAGGACTTCTACATCATGCACACCTCTTGCCCATGCACACCTCTTGCCCATGCACACCTCTTGCCCATGCACACCTCTTGCCCTCAACTTAAATATTTTATTTTTATTTTATGTGAATTGGTGTTTTGCCTGCATGTATAACTGTGTAAGGGTGTCAGATCTTGGAATTACAGACAGTTGTCAGCTGCCATGTAGATGCTGGGAATCAAACTCAGGTCCTCCGGAAAAACAGTCAGTGCTCTTAACCACTGAGCCATCTCTCCAGCCCAGCCCTCTACTTAAACCTAAGATTCACATCAGAATGCTGATGATGGACTTCAGGGTCACTGGACCATCTTGTTCTTCCCACTGGGGCCACAGTGAATAAATCTCCTTCCTCTGTCTTTCACTGCTACCCATCTAATTGGCTTAGGTAGATGGCTAGCCTAATCTGGTTTGTTAGGGCTGCCAAGACTCAGGTTCTGATCATAACAACTCTAGTACCAGAAGGGGCTTGTGTCATGGAGATGTGATTATCAGTGGCAAAAGTGAGAGATGCCTGTAGGGGTCCACATGATGGGCTTAGGATCCCATACACTTCAGCTTTGGTATCTTTCTAGTACCAGCTAGCCAGAGCATGGTGGGATAGTACTGAATGAGCCCAGGATGCTGGTGACCAAGAAAAGGCCAGAGCTGGATCTTCACAGCAGTGTGCTGTCCCCAGGTTCAGCAGTGGGATTCTGAGTACAGAGTTGCTCACATAGCCTTAGGTAATTCAGAATTTAATTCTTTTCAACAGTATCATTTTCCAGGAAGCAGGTAGAATTACAGGGTATCCCAAGACACGAGTCTCAAAAGCAAAGTTGGAAGTTCTTGGACTAGGGCAAACCAGAGTTAAATGCAATCCGAAAAGCAGGCTTGTCCTGGATTTCTTGTCCCAGTAAGGCAGGGTTGGGAGAACAGGGTACTGGGGCATAGGTGGAGGCTTATCTCACTTCACGGAACCGTTAGCAAGGAAGGGTCACTGAAAAACCAACCACACTCCTTGGACTAGGCCTTGGAGAGAAGCCAAAACTCTGTCACTCATAGGGACAATGTGGCCCCAGCTACACACACAAGACAGCCAGAGCTAAGTGCTGTTCAGAAAGGGTCAAGGAGGAAACAAGGAGCCTGCTCCCCACAGGCTTCCTCACCAGTGTCCTGGGCAGACAGGAGTGTGTTGTGGAATATTGTTTTCATTTTAATGTGTTACATTTGTTTCTGCTGCCTTTGTTAATGATGTCATCAACTTTTGGTGATGCTGCATTGGTTTAATTCTGTAAAGATGTGTTGCATCTGTTTCATCTTACCTGTCTAAGGCACCTGATTGGTCTAATAAAGAGCTGAATGGCCAATAGCAAGGTAGAAGAGGATAGGCAAGGCTGGCAGGCAGAGAAAATAAATAGGAGAGATCTAGAATGAGAAGAAAAGCTCAAGAGAAGAGAGAGAAGAAGAGAGAGAGGATCACATCTGGGAAAGAAGCCCCACAGCCACCAGCCAGACATGGAGAAGCAGAAAAAGAGGCTCACAGAAAGAAGAAAAGGTAAAAAGCCCTGAGGCAAAAGGTAGATTAAGAGAAAAAGGTTCATTTAAATTAAAAGAGTTAGTCAGAAACCAGCTTAAGCTAGGCTGGTGCCTTTGTAACTAAGACATCTGTGTCATGATGTGGGAGCTGGTTGGCGGCCCCAAAGAAAAGGCCCTGTCCAGGAGTGTTTATGGCAGGGCCAGGTCCAGGAATCTGTCTTTGCTCCTCATCCCAAGTCTGACTTCTGCCTCAAGGGTATTTACTGAGAAGAAAAATCCACATTCACAAGTTATCCCCCAAAGGCTGTGCTGTGGCGTGTGTGTGTGTGTGTGTGTGTGTGTGTGTGTGTGTGTGTGTGTGTGTGTGTGTGTATGTGTGGTGTTCACAAACATTTTGTGTGTGAGAGTCCACCTATGTATCCAGGTGTATGTAAGCTTCCATGCATGGCAGTTAGAGATGCAGGTCCTAAGTGCAGTCCACCATTTTATAAAAAAGTTTTTTGGATGCTGGGGAGATGGCTCAGTGGATAAGAACATGTTTGCTCTTGCAGAGGACCAGAATTTTATTCCCAGCATTCACATCAGGCAGCTCATCACCAGCTGTAACTCCAGCTCCAGGGATTACCTCTGACCTCGTCAGACACATACACATTCACAAACATTTATACATAAATAAATAATAATAATAATATGAAAATGTTTTTAACTTTATGTGAATGTTTGTTTTGCCTACATATAAATCTGTATACTCCATGTATTCGGCGCCTGCAGAGGCCAGAGAGGATGTTGGATTCCCTGGAACTAGAGTTATTGACAGTTGTGAGCTGCCATGTAGGTGCTGGGAATGGAATGTTTAAAATTACAGGTATGTTGTATTTGGGAGGGTGGGTTGCTCTGTGCACATAGTGCAGGTGTCATGGGGTTTAAACCACCTGGAGATGGAATTTCAGGTGTCTTGAGTGCTGAGATCCAAACTGGAGTCTTCTGCATAGAGGGATATCTCAGTGGGTAAAATGCTCGTCAGGAACATGTGAAGACCTCAGTTTGATTCCTCAAACCCACATAGAAAATTAGACATTGTAATCTTAGCATCAAAGAGGCAGACAGGTGTATCCCTAGGGTTAGTGACCAACCAATCTAGTCCACTTAATAAACTCCACTGAGATAGTTGGTTTTCAACAATGGTGGTCCAGGTTTTGTGAGATGACTTAGGGGTCAAGAGTGTGCACTGTTGTGGGTGCAACTGGCTTTGGATCAGGAGTAGGGGATGCCACTATGCTCAGACAATCAATATGCAGTCCAAGCTGTTAGAGTATTGGCCTTTTCTAAAACAAAAGTTACCTTTACGCCTATAGCCAATACCATACTTCTAATACAAGATATATTATACTAAAGAACAGAATCATGGTACTTGTCTCATATTAGATCCCATTCCAAATTACAGAGATATTAGCTAAGGGAAATGAAATAACTGACACAATTATACTGGCATCTACAGTGGATTTGCTAAAACGAACTAGAGTATTACACCAACAGTTTCATTTATCCCCTCAAAATTTACATAAATTACTCCCAGAGTTGCCAATTTCTTTGATCTATATGTTCATTGATTTAATTCATTCAGTTAGTTAGTTTGGTAATGTCTGAATGGAAGTCCAAGACCTTGTGCAGGCCAGGCCAGGCAAGCACTGAGCCCTAATGTTTAGGTTTTAAATGGTCCACACAGTATTTGTTAAAAATAAACATATACAAATAGCCTTTAGGAACTAGAGAGATGGTTCCGTGGTTAAAGGCACTTGCTATTTGTGGTGGTGTAAAAGAAAATGCCCCACCCAAGGGAGTGGCGCAATTAGAAGGTGTGGCAAGGTAGGAGTAGGTGTGTCCTTGTTGGAGGAAGTGTCTCACTATGGAGGTAGGCTTTGAGGTCTCACATAAGCTTAAGATACAACCCAATGTCTCAGACCATTTACTGTTGCCTGAGAGTCAAGATGTAGAAATCTCACCTACTTCTCTAGCACCGTGTCTGCCTATATAGTGCCATATTTCTCTCCATGATGATAATGGACAAAACCTCTGAGTTCAGGTCTCAGCACCACAGTGACTGCAGATCCAGTTCAGATACCTGCTTCTTCTGACCTCCCCAGGCTGTGTTTGGCACACATAGACACATAAATATGTATACTTTTTAAAGTTAAATACTTTATAAATGCTTCTATGACATCACCAGGGCCCGTTGGGATTCCCAACTGCTGCTACAGTTTTAAACAGACTTTTCATTGTTTAATTAGTACATATAAGAAAATCTGAAAAAAAAGAAAATCTGGGGGAAAAAAAGGAGAAAGAAATATGCCGATAAATACTTGCATAGCCAATACATTAACTGAAAACAGTTTTAAAAAGAGTCAGAAGTTCTATAAAATATGCAAAGGTTCAAAAGAAAATGCAGAAATATACAAAGAATTAATCCTTTAAACAGTGTCTTAAAACCATCTTTTTCATGGAATCTCAGTTGTTAATTGTGAGGTCTATTTTCTAAATGACTAGAGTCCTGCTGAGAAAGTAATTGCTTATGCTGTGGTCCAGCTAGTCCAACAATGGTTGTTTCACAATAGAAAGGCCAAGAATACAGTAGTCGTCTAGTCTGTGAGGCTGGATGTCTTAGCTGGTTTTCAGTCCATGTTGGAATCCCAAAAATGGGTTCCAATATCAGTAGAGAATACCTCAGCAACAGGATAGATAAACTCGCCTGTGGGAGTGGGGTCCAGCAGGAATGGGGGCCAGCAGGAGTGGGGGCAAGTAGGCTTGTCCTTGTGTGGGTTGCCACAAGTAGGTGTGGTCCAGATTTAGGTTTGGTCCTCCAACCTCAAACAATCCAGTTAAGGAAACTCCCCAGGTGTGCCCAGATGCTGTGATTTTGGTTGACCCTAGTATATCTAGAATCAAATTAACCAATAAAATTAACAATCACACCAGCATCTTGAAGTATTTCCTCTACTCACCTCACTGCCTACTACATTAAGGTGTTTGATCCACTTGGAGCTGACTTTTGACAGGGTGAGATAGGGATCTAGTTCCATTTTTTTGCATGTGGATATTCAGTTTCCCAGCACCCTTTGTTACAGAGACTACGTTTATTCAATGAGTATTGTAGTTTTGTTTCATTTCCCTTTTCCAATCTGTTGATCTACAAGTCTGTTTTCATGACAGAACCATCCCATTTTTATTACTGTAGATCTAAAGTATACCTTGAAAATCAAGTATGGTGATACCTCCAGCACAGTGCGTATTTTTTTTTCTCCTTAAGGTTGCATAAAAACTGGGGCCTTTTGTGCTTCCATATGCATTTTTGCATTTTAGATTGTTTTTCTAGTTCTGTGAAAAATGACACTGGGATTTTGATGAATATTATTGTTGGTTTTGCGCATAAGAAGAGACACACACTACTAAGGCCACACAAGGGTTTATTTAAGAGAATTCTCAGGTGGGTACAGAAGCAAAGCAGAACAGAAAGAGATAAGGAGAGAGAGACTGAAACGTGCCCAGGGCGTGCCTCCCTACAAGGTACATTCTACCTGAGCCCAGTTGGCTCAACTACGTGGAGTACCAGGAATCCTTACATCTCACCATTTTGTTTATTATAAAAAGAAAACCAGGTTTATGGGGGTGGATAATGGATATAGTGGATATAGTTGTCATGATCTCTGCATGGCTGCTTCTTGCTAACACAGGGATGGAGATGTCTGCTGGATTCTTCAGCTCATCTTGCTTGTAGAGTTGGGGGTCTGAGTCATAGGGCTGTGAATTTTGTTTCCTGGAGCTTGGAAAAAAATCATGAGTTAACTTTGAGAAGTGATAGTGGGTGTAGTTTTGGAGATGGAAAATAGTTCTTGGAGAGCGGGTAGGAAATGGTCTGTTTTACCTGTATTGACTCTGAAAATGGCTCTTGGGTTTTGTTTTCATTTTTCAAAAACAGTGGTGGAAGTGCGGAGGGTTGAACCAAAATACCTCAGAGCCGTTTGTTGGCCTTCATCTTAGAAGCAGGCTGGAATGGAAAACTCAGAGATGGGGGATTTTAGAGAAATGTTTTATATTTGGTGGTCTACCTGGGAGACTGGAAGACTGGAACTGACAGGTTGAAGCAGATAGCAGGGTGAATAGAGGCCGATAGAGTAGTTGGCAGAGTCTGAATTCAGGCGAAATGTGACTAAAAGTTAAAAAATCTCTTTTTATCAGGAGTATGGGACAGGTTTGCTTGACTAAAAATGAGTGAGTGATAGTAAAAACTCTGAAAATATAATTAGGTGGCAGTGTCTGATTAGGCCAGAATTATTTGCCTTTTATCCTGACAATGGAGAGGCTAGAAAGAGAGGTGAGACCTCAAAGCGCCTGCCTGTAGGACTGAGAGTATATGACTTTCAGTGTCCACAGGGAGATGGACTGCCCTGATATTATTATGACTACTCAAGGAAGTAATCTCTGTGTAATGCCTCCTTGCCACGAGGGGCTGGGGACACTCACTTAGACCAGCATTTCCCTGATGGAGTCCTGGACAAGGCCTGAACTTGCCTCTGTGAGGCTAGGCAAGAGCAAGGCAGTAGCTGGCCAGACAGCTTTTGCCAGCAGGCAGTATCTCTCTTGGGATATATTTTAAAAGCCAACTTTTGCCTGTGGAGTCTGCCTGAGGTCTCCTCTCAAGGTCTAAGTTTTAGCTCCAACGTCAGGATAAAAAACAGATCATACACTCAGGGATCTAGTATACGGTGATTGTGTATTTAAATATTTGATGAATCTTATCTGTATGAGTTGTGTCTGTTTTTAAACTCGCCTTTATTTTACAGCCTAATTTTATTTATGTGAGAAAATTTGCAAGCTTTTATTATCTTATTTATAGCAGTTGCTTTTTGTAGAGGGGAAAATGGATTTGTGTGACTAGAAACAGAAGAACAGAAAGCCAGAAGGGAAAATTTAGAGTTGAGATATGAAAAGAAATAGAAAAACTCTTAAGAACAGAGAGCTGGAAGAGGTTTAGAGCCCATGAAAAAAAGAGAAAAGATAGGAGAAACTTGTTTTACCTGCCCATCGCTTGCAAAAGTTAGCCCTCGTAAAATATTGGGGTTGGTGAGCCGTTAGGCGGCTATTTTGAGTAGTCTAAGGGGTACTTAGGCCATTTTTTATATAAAAAACAGATAAGCTTGGTGGTATCTAGATAAGGTAAAAGGCTAAATGGTTTTAATGTCTCCACCACATACCCTAAGGGTGAAGATGAAGCTTTTGGCTGTTATATTTTTCATTGTCGAGACCTAAGGGAGATGGGGAGTTTAGTTGCCTGGGCAGGGCTGATTCCACAGGGAACCAGGCAGGGCTGATTCCGCAGGGAAGCGGGTTTACACTAAAATAGTCTGTCAACCATTGGCACAGTCCGCTTGGACAATGACCCAAAGTACACAAATCTCTGAGTTTTAGTCAGACCAAAGAGAGAGCAGCAGGAAATTATACCCACTCACAACGGGATGATGAGAGCCCGTCAGCTCTCAAAACCACGTGTCTGCGACCTGTCCGTGAAGCCAGCACACACACACACACACAAAAAAAAAAACCGCCCACGGAAGATGCTAGTGCAAGTCCTTACAGGGCAAGTCCGGGGATGGAATATAATACTGGGAAAAAGCCAGGAGTGCATGTTTGTCTGGGGGTGGGGGGGCACTTACCAATCAAATCCGCTGGTGTTATTGCAGTGGCTGGGCAGGTAGAAGGTGGCCTTGCAGTGAACTTCGGATCAGGTTCTCTTAGCTTTTGTGCTCAGGCAAGAACCTATCACAGCACCAATGTTGGTTTCGACCGTGAGAAGAGATACATACTATCAAGGCCACACAAGAGTTTATTTAAGAGAATTCCCAGGCGGGTACAGAAGCAAAGCAGGACAGGAAGAGATAAGGAGAGAGAGACCCAAACGTGCCAGGGGCGTGCCTCCGTACAAGGTACATTCTACCTGAGCCGAGTTGGCTCAACTGCATAGAGTGCCCCAAATCCTTACAATTATATTGAATCTGCGGACTGGTTTTGGTAGTACATAGGGTTCATAATATTAAATCCAGAGGGTATAAGAGAAGGGTTGAAGGGAGGAAAGGAAAGGCAGAAACACTGTAATTAAATTACAGTCTCAAAAATAAAGAAAATACATTGCTTGAAATTTTCAAAGGATTAACAAAAACATTATAAACAAAAATTTATAAACTTACAACATGTGAGGTCCTTCTGTCTTTTAATAGCTCCTACAGTTTCTTCAGTGTTTTAAAGTTAAATCAGCAAAGGAAAAAAAAAAAAAACAATCAAGTGAAGACATGCCTTAAAGAATTGGAAAAAACCTTTGCTAGCTTGATATCTGACAGAATTAATATCTATAATATAAAAAAACTAAGAATAAACTCAATCAAAATTGGCTAAAGAAATTAATGATCAAGAAATTTTCAAAATAATGAAGTACAGGAGGTTGGAGAGATGGCTCAGAAGATCTCTGGTTGCTTTTCCAGTTCCTGGAAACCACAATATAACTCTCAACAGGGTGTGACTCCAGTCCCCGGGGATCCAGTGCCCTCTTCTGGCTTCCTTGGATATTGCACACAGGTGGTACACAAACATAAATATACATAAAATAAAAAAATAAATAAAATCTCAAAAAATTAAGAAGACAAGTACAAATAACCAACAAACTCATAAAAAGATGTCTAGTGTCACCTCCCACCAGAAAAATGCAAATAAAAATGAGAGTCTGTTTCACACAAGTCAGAATGGCAGGCATTAAAAAATAAAGCAGGTGCTGACAGGATGTGGGCAGAAGGGAGCCCTTAACCCTGATATTGGGGAAGTCAGCTAAGCCAGTCACTATGGTCATCATAGTTCCTAAAACCAACTTAAAAGTAAATATACCTCTCCTGGGCATATACTCAAGAAACTGCAAGTCAGTTTATCACAGATACTTGTATACCCATATTTACTGCACTATTGTGGACAATAGCTAAGTTATAGAACCAATCATTGGTGTCCATCAACAAAGTATAAGAAAGTATGGGATATATACATAGAGGATTTTTTTTTTCAGCTATGAAGAAGAATGAAGTTCTGTGATTATCTTAGTTTCTTTCCTGATGCTGTGATAAAATACTCTGATAAAAGCACCGTAAGGAGAAAGGGATGAGTTAATTCACTTTTTGAGGTACAGTCCATCATGGTGGGGAAGTGAAGCAGCAGGAGCCCGAAGCAGCTGCTCACATGGCATCCTCACCCTGACGAAGGAAGCAAGGAATATACACCAGTGCTCAGCTTCCGCTACACATAAATGCACACTCCTGGACCCCCGACCCAGGAATGGTCCCACCCCAATTACGATTGTCTTCTCATCTCAGCTGATGCAGTCTAGACACTCCCCTACAGTCATGGTCTCCCAGGTGGGTCTAGATTTTGAAGTTGACATTCACAGTCATTACAGTGATTTGTAGTAAAATGGATGAACTGGAGACAACCATATTAGGGAGATTAAGCAAGTCTCAAAAAGACTAATATGGCACATATCTTGCTTAGGTTTTGGTCATCTTGACACAAGCTGTAATTATTTGGGAAGAGGGAACCTCCATTGAGGAACTGTCTCCATCAGATTACCATAGGCAAGTCTGTGGGATGAGCCACAGGAACAAGTCAGTAAGTAGTGTTCCTCCATGCTCTCTGTTTCAGTTCCTGCCTCCAGGTCCCTGTCCTGAGTTCCTGCTCTGACTGCCTACCACAAAGGTCTATAAACTGGAAAGTAAGATGTGGTGATATGTTACATATTTAATAAAACCTGGAAGATCAAGAGATCAACACACAGTCAAAAACTAGGCAGACATAGCTCAGGAATTTCTTGATCCTTGAGTACCAGGACAAACAGCTGGGCTTCAATGGCACACATCTTTAATCCCAGCACAGGGAAAGTCGGGAGTGGGGACCTACTCCTTTAATCCCATAACTCCAGAGACAGAGAAGTTCTGTGTTTCTGTGAGTTCAAGGCTGACTACCAAATAGAGTAGCTCCTGCCTTTAATCCTAACCTGGATGGGATAAGCTGGGTGAGAAGGTTATTTAAGGCAGGCTTAGGAAAACAGCAGCAATTAGAAGCGTCCAGGAGGGAGGTCTGGGTGAGATTTGACTGTGGTGTTTCCTCTCTCTGATATTTCAGCCTTTCCCCCATATCTGGCTCTGAGTCTCTTTCAATACAATCAGAATTCATGCTACAGTAAGATAAACTTTCTTCATCTCCTTGGTCACCCTCTGATCACGATTGTCTAACGATTGCAGTGCCTTTGTACCCTCAGTCATTCCCCTGGCTTGTCTGACACTGTGGTGAATAGCAGGCAAATGTACAGGACAGTCAGGAGCCCTTGTTTACTCATTGGCTCAACAAACACATCCATTTCATGCCATTGGAAACCGAGAGAGACTATGATTGGGAAGCTGGCCCAGGTGGTGAGGCATCACTAGGTTCTAAGGGTGAGAGTGGGTAAGGCAGGCTTCCAATAGACACCCTGGCAGACCTTGAGAATCACAGGGTGAGTTCTCCTCATTGTTGATGAATCTGGGAAGATTTAGAGCCTTTCTTAATCACTACTCATCATCATTATCATCACAGTCATCACCACTGGTGTTTTGAGACAAGATCTCATTTAGCCTGGTCTGGCTTGGAATTTGTTTAGTAACCAACAATGACCTTGAACTTCTGGTCCTCTTACCTCAACCTCCTAGGTGCTGGGACTATGGATGTGTACCTCATACCCAGTTTTATGTGGTGCTGGGGATGGAACCATCCTGCATGCACTCTACCAGTGAGCCACAAACCCAGCCATATTGTTATTATTATTAATGAGTATGTATTTGCAAACAAGTGCTGAAATGCAGAAGGTGATGAGCTCTATGAGAGTCTCCCTCTCTGTCCTTACATACACTCACATTCTCTTTTTCAATTGTTTTTCTTTTTTCCTTCCTTTTACATGTAAATTTTTCTTTTTATCTCTTTTTCTTCTTTCTCTGGACAGGGTTTTGCTATATAATCCAGGTTTTCCCAAAAACTCATGTTGGGATTGATTTTAGCAATTCCCTGTCTCATTCTTCCATATGAGGCTGGGATTAATTACCAGCATGGACCACCATGCCTGAAGGGACTTTAGCCAGCCTGAGCAACGCACACACGGCTCCCTGCCCCTCTTCCCATTCCCTCTGCCTTGCTGAAAGCCATTAGATTACATTCCTGATGCTAGCCCCCAAGGTCTAGTTCCTTATTTGGCTACTTCTTCCTTCTAAAGTTGACTGCCAAGGTCCAGCTATCAAAGTATTGATGAGTCCAGCAACCAGAAGCCCCCTTTGGTTCACCTAACTAACATACCAATTTAAAATTAAACTCCTCATCCTAACAAGGGCTTTCCCCCTTTACCTTTATAAACCGCCATTTGTCCATGTGCCAGTCATCCAGAGGCTGTCCTTTGTCCCTAGGGACAAATATCTGTCTCTTCTCCCTTACCCCCTTCCCCTCCATCCTCTGTCTCCTGTCTTATTCTCTGTCCCTGTGGGCAAATACATTTTCTTTGCACTGGGAACTTGGTCTTGAAGTATCTAGAGCCTACTTGATTTCTTTCCATTCCCAGCTGCAGTTTTATATCATTAACCTTGGGTAAATAACTCATTCCTCTCCCTGGGTCTGTTTCCCCATGTATGTAACCGCACCGAGCCTTGCTCAGAGATTGATGGCAGAATGTCTGGCCCTAGGGTGTGGGCCACAGAACCATTGGTCCACACAGAGTGGCAAGTTAGGAAGGGAGCTGACAGGAAGTGTACGCTTGAGAAAATGGGCTTAGGAGAGGGAGAGCTGGCCAGGGGTGTTGGAGCATTCCTTTAATCCCCACACCCAGGAGACAAAGGCAGGTGAGTCTGATCTCAGTTAATTTGAGGCCAGCCTGGTCTACATGATGAGTTCCAGATTAGTCAAGACTATACGTAGAAAGCCCATATCAAAAAGAGATGGCAGGTGTTTTTGTGTGTGTGTGTGTGTGTGTGTGTGTGTGTGTGTGTGTGTGTGTGTGTGTGAGAGAGAGAGAGAGAGAGAGAGAGAGAGAGAGAGAGAGAGAGAGAGAAAACCATGAGGGTCATGGGCCTTGAGGAAGGAGAGCATTGTGAGGGCCAGTTCATCCAAACAGAGGCAGTGTGACACAGACATGAGGCGGGACAACATTAGAGACTTGATAAAAACACCAAGAAAGTCCACTCAGTGTGAAAGTGTATGAGAAATAGTGTCATGGACCCAATGAGGGGGGACCTGAATTTGGGTGACAGAGAGGGAGACGGTGGAAGGGTGTTGCTTTTATAACTTTCCCTAGAGATATTAAAGTTTGGCCGGGGTTCAGCCAGTTTGTGGGCAGAGGTTATGTGTTCAGAGCTGTAGAGCAGTGTGGGCAGCAGAGATAAGGAAGCAGACCTATTATATGTACCAGAGATAGAGAGCAGAAGGGCAGGGGAGGGGTCCCTGTTGGGGTTACTGCCGCTGTGAGGAAACACCATGAGCAAAGCAATTTGCAGAAGAAAGGGCTCGTTTGGCTTCTGCTAGCATCCCTGTCTGTCACGGGAGGAAGCCAGGGCAGAAACTCAAACAGGGCAGGAACCTGGAGGCACGAGCTGATGCAGAGGCCAAGGACGGGTGTTGCTTACCGGCTTGCTTAGCATGATTTCTTACAGAACCCAGGACCACCAGCCGCAACCACCATGGGCTGGGCGCTCCTCAATCACTAACTGAGAAAATCCTCTCCAGGACTATTTGCAGCCCCATCTTACAGAGGCATTTCCACCCTTGGGCTTCTCTCCTCTCAGACGACTATAGTCTGTATCCAGGTGACATAAAACTAGCTAGCATAGGAGATGTGGCCTGATTTCTGAGTGCATGTGGGGTCGGGGCTAGAGGAGCTGGAATTAAAGATCTGTGCCATCATGCTTGGCTCTGATTTTTCTCTCTTAAAGATGAAGAAACTGAGGAGAAGAAATATGGATCTCTCTGAGGCACTCTTAAGCAAATGGAAAAGGCTGACACGTCGGCCGTGTTGGGAGACAAAGCAGAGGTCTGGAGCTGGATGCGAACACTAGTTAAAGAGGTGACAGGCAGGTCCCTTAAATCAGAATTTATGCTTTTCTCTGAATCCTGTAACAGGATGTAATAGGTGTGCTGTGGTAGGTGTGTGTGTGTGTAAGTACCTTGAAATCCCAGATGCCCCCCACTGTGGTCTGTTAGCATGTTTCCCTTCAAAGGTCACTAAGATTCCCTTTACATAGATGAGTATAGCCCAGGGTCTGGAAGTGCAGTCCTGCAGCCGCTTTGCCCCAAATAATCACATGAAGACTTATATTAATTACAAGTTGTTTGGCTTATGGCTCAGGCTTATTATCAGCTAGCTCTTACAGCTTACCTCACCCCATTTCTATTATTCTGTGTCTTTCCACGTGGCTAGTGCCTTTACCTGTGCTCCATTACATCTTGCTCTCTTGGCCGGCAGCTCACAGCTCTCAGGTTTCCCGTGACTCTGCCCTCCTTCTCTTTCATCTATGCTTAGAATTCCTGCCTGCCTCTAAGTTGCTTTGCCCAAACAGTTTTTTTATTATCCAATGGTAATTCACAGTGTACAGAAAGACATCCCACATCAGATGGGGACTCTGATGACCCAGCATGAGAGAAGGGTTTCTCAGGGAAGCCAGGGAGGCTGAGGGGAGACAGGTAGTCAAGTCATGGGTTGGAGATCGTCTGGGAGAACACTGAAGCCACTTATGTAGACAACAAATACCATTGCTCACTTTTACTTCTGGATCTGGGAGCTGAACGCAGCCTGGTCTGTTAGGGCTTCTGACCTGCCCTGCTTCTAAGAGTCCTTGTCTGGAGCATCTGCCAGGAAGAGGGCATCGAAGCAGGACCTTCTCAGATTTATCCCATACTCCCCGAGGCCCACTCTGAAATCCAAGTGCTTCCTCCTGTGTTTCCTGTATCCTCTGGCCTCCCTGCATCCGCCCTGGGTCCTTTGTTCCATGTGAGGGTTGTAATGGGGAGGTGAAGTAGGAACCATGCTTCCGGGTGTGCCAGCATTCCTCAGAGCCCACTGAAAGGGCACTGCACACACACACAGCATGACTGTGAAGCTTTTTTTTTGTAGTTATTTAGTTGTGCTCAAAATGTTAATTTCCTGAATACAAAATATTGTGCCAGGGCTTTTCCTTTCTGATGGCAGAATTGGCCTCAAAGGCCTGTTAGCCTTCAGGATGACAGCTGTCAGGGCGAAGGAGAGACTCGGAAGCTTTCCTCTGGCCATGGACTCTTCTTGCATTTGGAGCTGATAAGCCCGGTGGTGTTTTCATTGCTCAGCCAACAGGAAATGGCAGTGGCCCAAATAGGCCACTCTGAGGTAAGCAGTTCTTCTCTTCTACTAGCAGTATCTGTCTCTCACCAATGTGCTCATCCATCCATCCATCCATCCTCCCTCCATCATCCATTCACCCACCTGTCCATCTATTCTTGCATGTGTCCATCTAGCTGTATTCATCTAGCTGTCAATCCATCTATTTGCCCATCTGTCTCTCTGCTGGTAGAGAGAAAAGCCAAGAGGTGAGACAAGGAAAGCAGAGCTTTCTAAGGGTCAAATCCTGCTTAGAGGTCAAGGAAAGTGACTGTGGTAGGTTTGAATGTATTTGACCCTCATAGGCTCATAGGGAATCACGCTACCAGGAGGTGTGGCTTTGTTGGAGCGGGTATGGCCTTGTCGGAGGAAGTGTGTCACTGTGGGCTTTGGGGTCTTACACATGGCTTCAAGCCATGCTCAGTATCTCAGTTCACGTACTGTTGCCTGCAGGTCAAAGATGTAAAAACTCTCAGCTTCTCCGTGCTGTCCAGTGCACCATGATAATAACGGACAAAACCTCTGAAAATGTAAGCACCAGAAGTGAAATGGAGCTAAATTATGTGTTTAAGGAGATAAATGGATTAAGAAATGGAATAAAGGGAATGGTGACCTCAGGGCAAGATTCCACCCAGCCAAGTTTTCAACTTGTGAAAAGAAATTAAGGAAAAGCTTAGAACCAAGTGTGGTGGTACATGCCTTTAATCTTAGCACTCCGGAAGCAGAGGCTGGTGAATCTCTGAGTTTGAGGCCAGCCTGGATTTACAGAGAAAGTTCCAAAACAGCCAAGTTTAGGCAGTGAAAGAGACCACCCCAAATGGAAAGCTGGTGAAGATGTAATTGAATAAGGGGACCGTGGTCCAGCCCCAGCAAGCAGCAGAATTTAGCAGCTTTGGCCACATGGTTCTGGCTTTAGAGTCAAGGATACAGGAAAGAAATTATGGGATATTTCTCTGCCACTAAGGAAAGCCACTGAGGCCAGTCATGTACCAGGGGTGTCCCTGAATGGAGGCGTAGGGAGACCATTGTTTGAAACTGTGAAGTTGAAGCCTGGATTGCCTTGGAGACCTCAAGATGCTGGAGATGCCATAGTCATGGGATACCTGCTGAGGAGAGCTGCTAACTGGAGTGGAACCAGCCCAAGAGAAAGAAGTGAGTTGCAGTTAACAAAGCTGAATGGGACTGGAGATCTGAAGAAGTTTTGACAGGAGCTATGGAGATGCAAGTTTGGAGTTTGCTCAGCTGATTTTCAGTCCTGCTTTGGTCCAGTATTTTCTCACTATGCCCCCTTCCCTGTGTTTTAGAATGGTAATGTATATCCTATGCCATTATATATTGGAAGTATGTGGTCTGCTTTTTTTATTTTTATTTTATAGGAGACTATCGTTAAGACATTTCATAAATCTCAGAAGAGACTTTGAAATTTGGACTTTTAAACAGTGTTGAGATTGTAATAGACTATGGGGATACAAAATAAAGAAGGAAGAAAAAAAATAGACTATGGGGATTTTTGAAGTTGGACTAAAGGTATTTTGTAGTTTGACATTGTCACACGCTTATAGGGCCAGGGAATGAAATGTGGTAGTTTGAATGTAATTGGCCCCTATAATCTCATAGGGAATGCACTATTAGGAGGTGTAGCTTTGCTGGAGTAGGTATAGCCTCGTTGGAGAAAGTGTATTACTGTGGAGGCAGGCTTTGAGATCTCATATATGCTCACACCACATCCAGTATGTCAGTTCACTTCCTGTTGTCTGTGGATCAAGATGTAGGACTCTCAGCTCCTTCTCCAGCACCATGTCTGCCTGCATGCTGCCATGTCCCACCATGATGACAATGGACTAAACCTCTGAAAAGGTAAGCCACCCTAATTAACTGTTTTTCTTTTATATGAGCTGCTGTGGTCATGGTATCTCTTCACAGCAATAGAAACACAAATTAAGACAGCGAGCCTTAAAGAGGGTTGGACTTGGATTTGGGGGCAGACCTAGCGGTTGTGGTTAGCTAAGGAAGTGGATTTGAGCTGGGCATCCTCCTCTGATGGCGTTTCAGGTCTCTGTAGTTGTTATAAGAACACTGTAGTCCTTTGGATAGAAATCCCCCTGTGGGTTCATATATGTGACTACTTGGTCATTAGAGAGTGGTGATGCTTCCTAGGGATTAGGAGATGTGTCCTTGATGGAGAAAATGTGTCACTGTGGGTGGACTTTGAGGTTTCAAATGCTTAAGTCAGGCACACTGTCTCTTCCTGCTGCCTGCAGATCCAGATGTGGGAGTCTCGGCTTCCTCTCCAGCACCATGTCTGCCTATGTGCTGCCATGCTTCCTGCCATGGCAATAATGAAACCATCGAAACTGTAAGCAATCCTTAATTAGATGCTTTTTTTTTTTAAAAAAAAAAAATGAGAGTTTCCATATCATGGTGTCTCTCTAGAACAATGACTAAGAGAAACACTGTATTTAGAAAAGTGCTTGGCATGGTACCTTTCACCTTATCATGGAAAGTGCCACTTACAGGCAGCTAATATCATTGCCTGTAGTAGGGCAGGAAGTGTAACCAGAACGGCAAGGATGGAGATAAAGAGACAGTCATGTCCCTGCTTTGGTTATTAGACCATTACTGAGAAGGACCCCCAAGACAGGAATTCCCTTAGGAATTTCGTGCTGTGAGAAGAGAAAGCATAACCTGTGCTGGTCAGAGAGGGAACTTATCTCTGGAAAGAGACTCACAGCTTGTCAGAGGGAAAGACATTGGTGGGTCAATGATGCTGGACCACACACCTTGCCTGGGACTGCAAAGCTGTGCAGAATTCTGGCCTTAACTTGAACCATATTTTCATTTCAGACTTCTGAAGATGGACTTGGAGGTGGGGATATCATTGGACATATTGTCCTTTCCTGTGTACACACTAAAGAAGCCACATGTTTGAGATGCCAGAGCCACAGGTGGAAGAAGCCTGAATCTCTCTAACTTGGAGGCAAAATGCCAGTGAGCTCATCTCCCAAGGTCAAGATCGATTTGCTCCCATCACCTTTCTTCCTGGGCAAATGATCCAGAGCTCAAGCCTCCTGACAGCCAGTCTCCACTGTCTCCTGGCCCATCATGACTCTCTGCATCCTCAGTCAGCTGCTTCAAGCTACCACTGCCAGACTTGTCGTCCCCTTCGCAATGGGTCCCCAACCCATAAGCCAAAATAAACCCCACCCTCTTTAAAAACAATAACAGTTGGTTTGTTGAGAATAGGTAAACAAACTTGGCTTGATGGGGGCACATCTGTGACCTTAAGACCCAGAACAGAAAGGCTTTGTGAAGGATGCCCATTGCATTGGGCTCTCTAAGGAGAAGAGGACCCAAGAGTGGCCAGAGGGAAGATTCAGTCATGGAAAGAAGATGCAGGGCCCAGGGTCAGTGGCAGGGGCATAGGCTCAGGGAGAGGAGAGTCTAGATGTTTCCCTGGGTCCCTGCATGCTCAGGGAAACAGTGTTCCTCATTGGCAATGATCTGAACTGTTTCCCATCATCAAGAGTCTGCCCATGGCTGTAAAATATGGGATGACATTAGATTTGCTCATTAAGTAAATGGGATAACAAAATAATTGAAAAATGGATCCCTGTCCGGAAGGAGTGAAATTGTTCCCCGGGCTATTGTTCCCTGTGTCCTGCTCTCTGAGTAATCTGCCAGACAGGCAGACAACGTCAGGCTCAGGAGTGATGAGAAACTGTGTTGAAGAGCCGGAAATTACCCACAGCTGTAACAAGAGCCTTTGTCTCCAGAGGAGAAGGAGCTAAAAGGGTCCTGAGTGTTTCTCAGGGGGAGGGGGAAGGGGTAGGGGAGATGGGGGCGTAGGGGGAGGGAGTTGGAAGCAGAGAGAAGGAGGGTGGTCACCGTGAGGCAGAATGCCAGGAAGGAATGATCACAGGGCACCCAACCCTGGTGGGTGATGGGGCACCCTCAGGCTGTAGAGGCTAGAGGAAATGGCCATGTGTGCGAGAAAGATTGACGGTCAGTTCATCTGCTTGTCATCCAGGCTGCTGAAATTGACATTCTCCAGTTCACACCTCAGCACACCCACCAAGCCACAGCTGCCCTTGAGACCAAGCAGAAATTGGACAATAATCTTGGAGGCAGATCTTGTGGGGGAGCTTAGTTTCCTGAAACAGGAGCCATAGGCAGGATAGGTGGTGTGATGCTGTCATTATCGGCTTGACACAACCTGTAATCACCTGGAAGACAGAGGGAGCCTCAGAGAGGAATATTACATTGGGTTGGCTTGTGGGCATGTCTGTGAGGAATTGTCTTGATCACATTAACTGGTGTTGTCCAATGTGGGCAGCAACATTCCCTAGTTAGGGGGTCCTGAACTGTCTAAGAATGGAGAAATTGAGCTGAGCACATGCAAGCAAGCAAGCAGGTGAGCATGCATGCTTTCATCTCTCTCTGTTTTTAATTGCAAGTGTGACATGACCAGCTGTTTCAAGCTCCCGACACTGTGATTAACTCTGATGATACACTATAGCCTGGCATTATGAGCTAAAAGAAACCCTTTATTCCCAAAGTTTAATTTTGTGAGGGTATTTTTACACAGCGACAGACACAAAACTAGAACACATGGGCCCCCCTCTTTCCCCTTACGAAGTACCCATTGTGCGTGCCAACATGTGAAAGGCACAGGTCTAAGTCTGGAGGGCACCTGCTGAGATGTACAGGTCTCCATGTCTTGAACATTGAATTGGATCAGAAACACATGGATAATAATAGAAATAGAGGCAGTTGATTAAAAAAAGAAAAAAAAAAAAGGCATTCCTCGGGATGGACATGGAGGCTAATGAACTGGGAAGAAGACAGGCCTTGTGTGAGTTCTGGCCCTTTACAGGTCATTGCACAATGCTCACATTCTCCTGTGTTTGTGTATCCTAGATCTCATCTTCCTCCTCCTCCTCCTCCTCCTCCTCCTCCTCCTCCTCCTCCTCCTCCTTTGTGTTTGTTTCTTGAAGCCCAGGCAGGGAAAAATTTCCTGTTTCTCTGTTGACTGGCTTTTTCTATACCATTAATTTTCTACTACACAATGCCAACCTGAATTGGTAGCACTCAGAGGGCATGCCTATTACCCAGTACCTTGATAGTCCCAGTAAGCAAGGCTCAGTCACCTCAATATGCCAATTAAATAGACAATAGTAAAAAGCAGACAAAGGAGATTGTTTAGTTGCTAAATTTCCTTCCCTGTGGGAGTTGTAAACCATACCTACCTCCTCCCAACTACAAACCAAGGTATTGAGGAACCAATGGGTTTACTAGGCTTACTTACAGAGCAGTGGGTAAGGGGTTATGGGTAAGAGCATGCCTGACCTTAAAGCAGTCACACTGGAAGGTCTGTGCCCAGCATAGATGATGACTCCCCCATGCCTATATAGATAGAGCCCCATCCTGTAGTCTTTCCCAACTATATAATCTAGCCCTTCTCTGAGACCCCAAGGCCACATAACACTTGACTGGAAGGAATGTCTGAATACTCAGGAGGATCCCATGACTCTCCCTACCTCATCCTTCTATAGGGGAATATCAGCAGTCAACAATCCCAGCTCTGATGATTATGGTTGTTTTTTTTTTTTTAAATTTATTTATTATGCATACAGTTTTACAGAAGAGGGCGCCAGACCTCATCATAGATGGTTGTGAGCCACCATGTGGTTTTTGCTGGGAATTGAACTCAGGACCTCTGGAAGAACAGTCAGTGCTCTTAACCTCTGAGCCATCTCTCCAGCCCCGATTATGGTTGTTTTAATAAATATGGTCCCTATAGGCACATAGGGAGTGGCCCTATTAGGAGATGTGGCCTTGTTAGAGGAAGTGTGTCACTGGGGGGCAGGCTTTGAGGTTTCAGAAGCTCAAGCCAGGACCAGTGTCATTCTCTCTTCATGATGCCTGCCAGGCAAGATGTAGAACTGTCAGTTACCTCTGCCTGCATGCCACAATGCTTCCCACCATGATGATAATGGATTAAACCTCTGAACTTTAAGCCAGCTTCAATGAAATGTTTTCCTATATAAAAGTTGGCATGATCATGGTGTCTCTTCACACAATAGAAACTCTAGCTAAAACAATGATCTTCTATGAACAGACCCAGATGAGCTCCCAGAGATAATAGTGTGATGGGGACAACAATTCAATGTGGCCATATTGGGAGGAGTAGCAAATAAAAAGTCTAGTGACCAAGTTCATCCTTGGGGAGCTAGTGTGAGACTGTGGGTTAAACAGAGGGCAAAAGTGAGTCAGTCCTAGTCAAGGTATGGTCTGCCCAATATTGACCCATTATTGTCTGGGTTCCAGTGTCTTGTGCTGGTCTGGCAAAGTGTCAGCACTGTGTGAACTCTTCCTGGGAGACAAGTTCATCCTCTAATGGGCATCAAGGCTTCAACTTTTTCCTTTCTTCAGCATGAGATTCCTGGGGAAATTCTAATTCTTTGGGGTCTATAGTTTCAAGAGTCTGATAGATAGCTTAAGCATCTCTCTAAAATGCATCTTTTCCTGCCAGGATGACTGACTACACAACAGGAGCTCCAAACCCACAGGTTCACTCAGCCCTGTGAAACTAGAGTAGAAGCAATTTTCTCCTCTGCTCCTGGCACTTCATAGCAGCAAGCTGGTAGCAGGATTCCACTGGAGTTTATGAACTTGCATCTACTTTTAAAAGGTCAGGGACAGGTTCTGTAATGGTGTGGAAATAAGATGTGTGCCATGAACTTGTGTGTGTGTGTGTGTGTGTGTGTGTGTGTGTGTTTGAAACATGGTCCTTGGCTGGTGGTGCTGTTTCTTTTTATTTATTTATTTTTTTAAAGGGAAAGACAGAGATAGATAGAAAGAAATATGGAAAGATAGAAGGGGTTAGGGTTAGGGATAAGAATGAGGAGTGGTTCTGAGAGAACAGAGCAAGAGAGAGATTCAGAAAAGGGAATTCTTTTTTTAAAGATTTATTTATTTATTATGTATGCAGTATACAGAAGAGGGTACCAGATGTCATTACAGATGATTGTGAACCACCACGTGGTCACTGGGAATTGAACTCAGGACCTGTGGAAGAACAGTCACTGCTCTTAACCTCTGAGTCATCTCTCCAGCACCTGGTGGTGCTGTTTCAAGAGGTTGTAAGGCCTTAGGGGGTGGATCCTTGCCAGAGGAAGTGGGTTTCTGGGAGCTTGAGGGTCACAATGCAGCCCCATCTCTAACCCCAGTCTCTCTCTCTGCTACCTACTCCTAATTATAAAATAAAAGGCTTTCTTTATCAGGGAGGGAGAGTCCTAAGCAGCAGCGTTCTTCACTCTTTGCTTCCTGACTGTGGCTGCCATGTGACCAGCTGCCTCACACTCCTGCCATGATGGATTGATTATATTCTCAAACTGTGAGCCAAGATAAACTCTGTCTTTCTTAAGCTGCATTTTGTTAGAAATTTTGTCACTGCCATGAGAAAACTGATACAATGTGCAATAAATAATATGATGGGTTATCCAGAACTGCAGGAGCCATCATTGGAGGCTTCCCGTTGCTGTTAAGACACAAAAGTTACACGGTCATCTTCTGCATGTGAAGATGAGAACCCCGTGGAAAAACCTAGAGAAAGCCCACACTAGAGACCTAACAGCTCAGCTGAAAACCTTAGAACAATTAGAAGCGAACTCACCTTGGAGGAGTTGATGGCAGGAAATAATCAAACAGAGCTGAAATCAATACAAATGAAACAAAAAGAACAATACAAAGAATCAATGAATCAAAGAGTTGGTTCTTTGAGAAAGTCAACAAGATAGATAAGCCCTTATCCAAACTAACCAAAAAGCAGAGAGAGAGAGAGAGAGAGAGAGAGAGAGAGAGAGAGAGAGAGAGAGAGCGAGCGAGAGCGTCCAAATCAACAAAGTCAGAAATGAAAAGGGGGATCATGGGGCTTTCTAATAGTCAGGATGTCTCGCTCAGGCCGGTGAGATGGCTCAGTGGTTAAGGGGGCTTGCTGCCAAGCCTCAGGGCTTGAGTTTGATCCTGGAAGCCTCATGGTGGGAGGAGAGAACTGATTCCCACAAGCTGTTCACTGAGCTCCTCGTGTTCCCTGTGGCATGCACACTCCCACAGGATGAGACAGGATGAGTGGAGGACCACTGCTGGGGTATGCCTGCTGTAGAGCCAGATGTTGGGGTTCAGGGCCCTGCTGGTTCCCCTTGCGGGAGGGAGGGAGAAGGCATGGAGCACAAAGTCTCCAGAGAGAAACAAGAAAGTCCAGTTTTATTAAGGGAGGGGAAAGCCTTAAGTACCCTCCTCCCAGCCATGGGAAAGGGCTTTGGTTTGCTGTTATCTGCGGCTGAGGTACGGTGGGCTATCACTGGCCTGGGTCACCTTGCATCAGTACTTCATTCTTGCTGTCAAAGCCCCAGGCAGACCTCAGGCTGTGTTAAGAGGAAGTGCTAGGGTCTTAAGGTACCAGTTATCACCAGTTTGTACTGGCTAAGGCCAGGCTGGTTTTCAGGCCCTAGCCTCTCAGATCTGTATTCCACAGACCGCCCTGCCCTTTTATTACTGATATGGAAATTCTTCGAAGGCCCCATCTTTTGGCTAATTGAGGAGGTAGCGAGTGTTGGCGAGGCCACAGAAGCTCAACAGTCACCCCTACCAGAAGAGAGAAAACAGCCAGGGGCTTTTCCTCCCATTCTTCACACACAGAGATAATATAACAGATATGGTGATTTATGTCATATGTCACCCTAATCTGTTACTACAGAGAGGAACAAACCATATCTATTGCGGCTTGAACTTAAAATGTTCCCTACAAGTGTTTGGATAGTTGGTTCTCAGCTGGTAGTGCTGTTTGGGAAAGCCATAGAGACTTTGGGAGGAGCAGTCTTGTTGAAGGAAGTGTGTCACTGGGGGCGGGCTTTGAAGGCATATAGCCAATCCCACTTCCTGTTTGTCTCTCTGCTTGCTGACTGCTAGGCTGACCTCATGTACCTGCAGCTAGTCATGCTCACCCTGTCATCATAGACTATGTGCCTGCTGAAACTGTGAGCCAGAGTCAACCCTTACTCTACAAGATGCTTTTTGTCCAATACTCTCTCACACTGACAGAAAAGGAACCAAGGCCACTCCCAGGCCACTGCAGTCTCCCTGGGTTAACTGTGGCAAAGGTGATTTCTCTGCTTTTTCTTTTACTTCTTAAGATTTATTTTTAATGTATGTGTGTATCCCCATTTTCTAAATTGATGAGGCCTAGAAGGGCAGACAAGTGACTTGTTTAAGGTCCCATACAGCTGTACGTGTGGCTCTGGAGAGTGTGAGCACCCTGCTCAGGCAGTCAGTACTCAAAGCCAAGCCATTCTGTTCTGACAGAACTTAGGAAATGGGTGCATCCTTGCTTAAAAGAAAAAAAAAAAAGAGCCGGCCCCTCCCCTTAGGCAGGGTTTCTTACATCCCAGGCTGGCCTGAAACCTGTTGTGTAGCCAAAGATGACCTTGAACTTACAGTCTTTTACCTTTCTTTCTCAGATGCTTATTATATATTATAGTGTTTTTTATATTATAGGGTGTGCTACCATGCTCATTTTTATATTATAGGGTGTGCTACCATGCTCAGTCTTGTGTGGTGCTGGGGACTATCCCAGGGTTATATTCTTGGCGGGCAGGCAGTCTACTGACTGGGCCATACCCCCACCCTCATTCCCTGCTTCCTTTTGTTTTCATTTGAAATAGTTGTATTTTGTGGGGTAAATTATCCATCAGTATCACTGGCAACAAACATAGCTTGACTGATTTTTATTTTCCAACTAAGTCCCTATTGCATGAATCCTAACTGGTATTATAATAAAAACCCAGAGCCAAATATTAGGGAAAAGCTGAGCGATCAGAGAGACAAGGGAACAAGTCACACCACTTCTCACCTAGCCACCCCTCACAATCCTCAGACTGATGCCTCTGAGTTCTCAGTCAAAAGGGAAGGAGGTCTAAGGTGAAGGGCTCAACCCAAGCCTTCTTCTACCTCATCTTTTTCTCTTCAGCTATCTCACTTCCTGGTTCAGCTTTCCTAGTGCTGGGATTAAAGGTGTGTGCCACCACCGCCTGGCTCTGTTTGGCCTTGAACTCATAGAGATGCAGATGGATGATCTCTGCCTCCCAAGTGTTAGGATTAAAGGCATGAATCACCACTTCCTGGCTTCTATGGCTAACTCTGTGGCTGGCTCTGCCCTCTGATTTTCAGGCCGACTTTATTAGACACACAATATATCACCACAAGTACCTCTTTTTAAAATGTTACTTTTAATTTTATTACATTTGTCTATCATCTATCATCTATCTATTATCTATCATCTATTTATTGGTGTCTGTGCACCTTCCTATGTGTGAGGGCACGTGCATAGCATACCGTGCCTTGCTTGTAGAGGTCAGGACAATTTACAGGAGAGTTCGCTCCACCCACCATGTGGCTCCCAGGAATTGAGCTCAGATTGTCAGGCTTGGTGGCAAGTGCTTTTACTCACTGAGCCATCTTGCCAGCCCTTAATGACTCCTTGGTGTCGTTGGTTTTGCGTGTGAGAAGAGACACACACACCCGCACTACCAAGGCCACACTAGGGTTTACTTAAGAGAGTTCCCAGGCAGGTACAGAAACAGAAGCAGGACAGGAGAGGGGAGTGACCAAAACATGGCGTTTCTTTTTAAGAGAAGGAGTGTGCACAGGTTTACCTAGTCACATTTAGGGTGTGCTTCCATTCGAGGTGCATCCCACTGGAACCATGTTGGCTCAACCACGTGGAGTGCCAGGAATACTTACAGGTCACCTTAAAAAGCAGACTCTTTATTGCTGGGGATGGGCCCTTGACTAATGTGCACGAGTCCCCAGTATGGGGCTGGAGGAGCAGAACGTGAACATCTTTTGTCCCCTCCACAGTTAACATCGCCCTCTTGTTCTTTGCCTGCCCTCTTATTCCCCAGAGAACAGCGGCTGTCCCAGTCTCCCATGTGTGAACCAGCTACCTTCCTGACCTCATTAAAGCAGAATGGATGGTTTGGCTGCACGTCCAAGTACCTCTGCAGCTACTTGATGGAGCAGAGAGCTTTGCCCTTGAAAGACAATAGTTTCAGGATGATAGAATGGTACAGGCTGAAGTCTTCCTTTTGGAGTCATAAAGAAAGGGAGAAAAATTATGAAACCACCACATGACTAGACTCAAGAGAAATTAGGGTGACCTCATGGCTCATGTGTATCCAGAATCTCCAAAACAGGAGTAAATGATGGACCTGGGGGTCAAGCTGGGGGATGAAACTCTTTCTGTTTGGTAGGTTAACAAAAAGATATGGTTATTTGTAACATGTACATTAATTTCCAAACCTTTAGTTACACCCAAACATGCTAATAACCCCTAACATCAGTGACATTGAAACTGTGCTTTCTACCTTCTTGAGAGTCTTCCCTGGGAGACAAACACTTTTCTTCTCTTCATAGGTTCCCAGGAACAAAGCAAGCTATTTTTCCACTCAAGGGTTCACCCTAGAAGCCAGCAAGTTTATTAGGCATATTTACGGAGGCATTGCTTACAGGAACATGGGTGACCCCAAAGCTGGATGATAGCTTCTCTACCTACATAAGAGCCTCTTTCCTAACCTCTTGCTGCCTTCATGCTATGGAAGGAACCAGCCAGGATCCTGAGGTACAGGCCTGTTCGTGCAGACTTCTTATACAAATGACTGCGTGAAGAAGTTAGATCCTAAGAACTCTCAGGTGTTACCTGGAGGAATATTTATAGGCTGAAACACATGTATTAGAAGAAAAAAGATTAAACATTGACATAAGTATAGATGCAGAATTTCACTAACAGTAGCCCTTTAGCCATCTGTAGCTATGAAATTTGTTAAAAGTGAACGAAATTATCAATTCTATTCTTTGCTTGCACTGAACACACTTTAAGGACTCAGAAGCTGCACGTGACTGATGGTGGACATAGATATTTCCATTAGGGCTGAAAGTCCTATTGGCATATAGCAGAAGAAGCAGTAAGAATCACACTGTTTAGAGAGACATGTGCTGACACACACGGGCTGTAGTGCGCCAGTAACCAAAAGCTTAGGCCCTCAGCGGACCACCGAACAGAAGTCTTCAACAAATGCTACCCATGAGAAAAGAAAGGGCAGCCAGAGGGTGGCTTGGCAGTCGAGGTGCCACTGTCAACCTGGAGAGCTGCATTACACACACACACACACACACACACACACACACACACACACAATACATACAGTGGAACGAGAGAGCTGACTGCTGCAAATTGTCCTTTGACCTTCACACATGAGAACCCTGATGCAGATGTTTCCCCTCCATATAAACAAATAAATGTAAAATGATTTTGAAAAAGAAAAGGTACAATATACTTGGGAAAGAGACACAAATAAGAACACAGAAGAACTTGGATAGTAGTACAGATGTTTGGGCGGCCGCCTGGTGGTTAAGAACACTTCCTGTTCTTTGGGAGGACCTGAGTTGGGTCATCAGCACTTTTTTCTGCAGTTGACACCCACCTGGATTCCCCCAGTTCTGCGGATACAGCTTCCTCTGCTGTACTGTGCAAGCACCGCACACATGTGCCCACAATTTCAAGTAGTACAAGTGACTTCCTACTGATAGCATTGGGGACCTAGATGAAATGCTTTTGATAAGAGTAAAAGTACCCAGTAAACATCCCCCAAAAGGAAGAAAGTAAAAATACTACAATGACTACGGAGGAAAAAGAGGCAACAGTCAGATGTAGCCTGCAGAAGACACTAGGCTGGTTGTACTTATGGATGGCTTCTGTTTCTTGTTCAAGGAAGAGCTAATGGTAATCTTAACGCAAACAGCAGCCAGAGTACATAGAAAGTGTGCAGAGCTGTTGAACTCAGGTCAACCTATTAGCATACCAAACTTGATTGGCAGCACCAGCTGCATTCTGGTGTCTGCTCCCTCATGGAGTGCACTGAACTTTTGTGTGTGATGTTGTCACTTGAAAACACTGTAGACTTGTGTGAGAATAAGAGCGAGAATGCCAACAGCCTCTTGGCTTGATAGCGAAGATGGTTTTGACCTTATGAGTGCTCAGAAACTATCTCTTAGACATAGTTCCTGGGCACATGCTGAAGACAGTGCAAGCAGATCAATATCAGTCAACATGGATTTGTGTTTTTAACAATATTCTGAACATGGCACTTTAGTCTGGATTCTATCAAGAACATGACATGAAAGATTACGTTTAGGTCATTTATTTTGGGAAATGATTGCAGGGGTGATGTGTTGGGATACTGGAGAAATGTGCTGGGGAGTCAGTTATTACTGTGGGAGCTCTCAGAAGATCAAGTAGAATTTGTCTTAGAAATCTCTGTCGCAGAACTGGAGGTGTGGAATGTTTATCCATTGTCCCATCTCCAATTGGCCAAGGACTTTTGGAGAGAGGGCCAGTGCCCTGAAACTACCAGATTTGCCTGTGTAGCCATAGGCTGGGTGGGAGAAGGGTATACCTAATGCTGGTTGCTAAGGTTTAGCCAGCAGTCACACCTGGAAAGAGCTGGTTGCCACAGTAACCTCTGTGCACAAATAAGCCAAGAGAATGTGAGAAAGGGCTGAAAAGATGTCTGACATTGTGTGGGAAAGTTCCAGAATAATATGCAGAGCAAGACAGCCACCCTGTAAATATCAAAATTACCGAATAGCGTATCTTTTCTTATATATGAGTAGTCATACAGTATATAATGACGTTTGGTGAATAAGGGATGCCTATAGACAGATTCCATAATATTCTATTCCTTAGTGACACCATAGCTGTCTTAGTTTCTGTAAGCACATGCCGATGTTCACACCAAGATAAAATAATCTAACAAGGGCTGGGGTTGTGGCTGAATTTGTAGATTGTTCAGTTAGCATTGTCGTGTGACACTATTCCCGAAAAAATACAAAAAGTCTACTCACCCCAGACAGAAAACCAAAGACAGACCAAAGTACCAATCCTACCAAAGTCAAAGCTGGTGCATCCAAAGGGGAGGGGGAACCAGCTGACTAACCCCAGTGTAAGCCTCAGTGGAGATCTGAGCTGGGGAGGAAGAAGTGGGTGAACTTTAGACAGAGCTATGCTCCCAAACTTGAAAATACTCCAGGTGTGAGTGGTGCAAAGCGACTGAGAAGCTATTGCCCAGACTGTCACTCAGAGCCGGGAAAACATGACCTGATAATACAGAGCTGAACGTGATGAGAGCAGAGCTGGTGCCATTTCTTGACTGTGCCCACAGAGTTCTCCCACTCTGTTAACCAGCCACTCTTCCTTGCAGTCACTTTTATATAGCCAGACTGTGGTTGTAGCAGTGGTGGTAAAGTGCCATGTTGGGATTTAAATGTGAAACGTCCCTCACAGGCTCATGTGTTTATACACTTGGTCGCCAGCTGGTGGCGCTGTAAAGGAGGGCCATGGAGCCTTTAAAAGGTGGAGCCTTGCTGGAGGAAGTGCATCGTTTCAGTGGCACCTTGAGGCTTTATAGCCCCAGCCCAGGCAATGCAATGTGTTAACCAGCTTCATGCTCCTGCCTTTGCACCTTCCCTGCCATGAGCTGTATCCTGCTTGGAACTGTCAGCCAGAACACACCCTTTCTCCCTTGCGTTGCTTTGACCACAACAGTGCCTAAAGTAACTAAGGCAGGTGTTAGTTCCGCGCGTAAAAGCAAGCACACACTAGCAAGGCCACGCATGGTGTTTATTTAAGAGAAAAGTCCCAGGCGGGTAAAGAGACAGAAGAGCAGAACAGAAGTCAGGGGACAGAGAAAAGGACCGAGCACGCGCTTGCAGCCGCTTTTAAGGGAAGGGGCGTGTACAGTACGGCATGGGTCCAGGGAGGTGCTTCCGTACTCAGTGCTGCAGGGTTTACGTAGCCACGCCCAGGGGCGTGCCTCCGTGCAAGGTACATCCCAGCTGAGCCAGTAGGCTCAGCTACGTGGAATGCCAGGAATCCTTACTGCAGGTAGCCTAGCACAGGCCAAGGTCTGTCCCCGGTACTTCATAGACTAGACTTGGTGGTACATGTCCAGGATCAGGGAGGTAGAAACAGGGTTGAAACTACAAGATCATCCTTGGCTACAAAGAGTCAAAGGCCTTCTTGAGCTATATGAGACTTTATTGCCAAAAATTACATATAGTTGGGGTCTTTTGGTTCATACTTACAGCTTGTGAGAGGCTAAGCAGAAGGGTCAAACACTAGGGGTTTGAGATTAGCACTAGGAATATAAGTAAATATGTATACACAGAAGAAGCCAGTTTAGGTGTTTCTTATTCCTTTCTACTTTTAACTAATTGTCTTACTTGGCCCTATGCATACATATTTAAAACCAATATGTGTTTTTTTTTTTGTTTTTTTTTTAAACTTTATGTATTTATTTGCCTTGGTGTTTGCCTGGAACTGGAACTACAGACAGTTGTTAGCTGCCATGTGGGTGCTGGGAATCGAACCCGGGTCCTCTGGAAGAGCAGACGGTGCTCTTAACCGCTGAGCCATCTCTCCAGCCCCCCAATATGTGTTTTAAACACAAATAACACATACACACACACATACACGAATGCACATGAGCATGTACACACACACACTGCCACAGTCTCTGTGAGTTCTATGTGCATCAATCCTGTTGTAATTGGAAGACTTCTGGCTCTTTCCTCCTCCTCTTCTGCATAGCTCCGTAAGCCCTGAGATGAGAGGATAACCCAGTTTTAGTGAGGTGTTCCTGCAGCCCTGTGAAGTCCTGTGAACAGGGAGAAGCTGCTTGCTAAGTGTGCTCTGGAATTAATAGGAGCTTTGACATTTGGGGAGCATCTAAGGAAGAGCTTACATTGCTGTAATAAAGCACCATGACCAAAAGCAGCTTTCAGCTTGTAACACTCAGGACCCGCTCCGTCACTGAGGCAAGTCAGGGCAGGAACTTAAGGCAGGAACCCCGAGGCAGGAGCTGAAGCAGAGGCCATGGAGGATGCTCCTGACTGACTTGCTCCTCATGGCTTGTTCAGTCCACTTTATTATACAACCAGGGCCACCCAGGTGTGGCACTGCCATCAGTTAGCAATCAGGAAAGCATGCCACAGACTAGGGCTACTCTGTGTGTGGTGTGTGTGTGATGGAGACATTTTCTCAACTGAGGTTCTTTTTCCAAAACAATTCTTATCTTGTGTCAAGTTGACAAAAACAAACAAACAAACAAACAAACAAACACCAATGGGCAAGGAGGAAGATAGTATAAGGTGCTAAGCTCTTCAGCACTAAATAGTCCCTTTTACTGTACGTGTGTGTGTGTGTGTGTGTGTGTGTGTGTGTGTGTCTACGGAGGACAGAGGTCAACTTTAGGTGGCATTTTTCAGAATCTATACATCATCTTTTTTTAAGACAGGGTTCTTTTGCTGGGACCTTAAGCTGGATCACCTGCCCAGTGAGCCCCAGGAACCCTCTGCCTCCTCTCTGGTACTAGGACAATGAGTACCCACCAAGTGTGGCTTCTTAATAGGTGCTGGGGAAGAACTCCGGTGTTCACGCTCATGCTGCGGGCGTCTGGCCAGCTGACCATCTCCCCCACCCCATGGATGGATGGGCTTTATAACACTGAATGAGAACTCTGATATTCTATGAGACGTCAATGTAGGTGAAAATCCTTTTAAGCTTCTAGCGTTATTCTGTGTGATATTTATGCTCTGGGTAGCCTTCTGTATGACTTTAATAACCACATCTTCTTAGGAACATAGCCACTCTGTCATTCAAGGGAAGATTGTACTGTGCTTTGTTCAAAGAGTCACTCAGAGCTGTTCGCCGCCTTGGAGTGCACTCTGTAAATGACAGTGGCCTTGTGCTGCTGGCTGAGTCATCTTTGCATCCCATGTTAGTAACACTGGCTCAGCCTTGGCATTTCCAATACATCTGCAAGTAGCTGACTTCCTCTGTGCATCTTCCAGTGCCCTGACCATCTACTTGGTGAAAGACCTATTTTTTTTTTTTTTTTTTTTTTTTAATTCTAAGCTGTGGTTATTGTTCTTTGCAGGATGAGGGATCAAACCCTGGGCTTTGTTTGCACCGGGCAAGCACTGTACCACCTAGCTACACCCCAGTGCATAAACTGCTTTTAATTCTCTTTTTATTACAACAGCGCTTCATTCTGATTGTTTCTTGAAATAAATCTTTGTAGGTGGATTGCATTATCTATGAGTTTTGGTTTGGGGATTGAAGGAGAACCGTTCTAAGAACAGTCGTTTTCTGAAAGACAATGGCTGCAAGAATATTATTTTCAAGAAGGGCAGCCTGCTTGAATTCAAGTGGTCAAACTGAATTCAAATTCAAAGTAGTCTCTTTCCTTTGATAGAGATGTTTTGGTTATGAACTTTTGATGTACTTTTATCCAGTGAGATTAAGCAGGGCAAGGAGAATCCTCAAGTAGCTATGGGGAGGGTCTCTGTCTCTCTCTCTGTCTCTGTCTCTGTCTCTCTCTGTCTTCTCTTTTTCTCCAATTGTTTTTATTTTCTCCCAAGATATTGGAGGTTGAATTCAGGTTCTTGCACATGTCAGAAACCCATTTTCTATTCCTGCGCTACATTCACAGTATTTTTTAATTTAAAAAATTATTTGGAGACAGTATTGTAAACTTACCCAGCTAGCCCTGAACTCACTATGCAGCTTAAGCTGGCCTTGAACTTATGATCCTCCTGCCTCAGACTGCCAGAGAGCTGTGATCATAGGCCTGGACCACCAGATCATGCTTCCTTTTTTTTTTCTTGAGCACGATCATTGTATGTAGCTCAGGCTAGTCCTCAAACTGGAGATATTCTTGCTTTACCTTCTCGATGCTAAGTTACAGGCATAGACCACTATGTTTAGATTTGGGGACTTTCTTTACTCTTAAAAATGGAAGGGAAAAGATGGCATCTCTTTCCCCCTGATCACGAAGGTTTGACTCCAGGCCATGAGGACAGGGTCTAGAAGGTGAGGTAGCAAAGCTCAAGGACACAGAGGCCACATCACCTGTCATATTGTTAGCTGCTAAATAACAAGCCCCGTGGAACTGCTCTTCCTTTGTATTTAATCCACTTGTAAACCAGAAGTTATGAGAGACTCTGGGAGGGTACAGGACAGGATGGCACTATCATTTGGCTTTGTTCTTGTTAAAATTTGTTTCCCCAGACAAAACAAAACCAACAAAGCCCAAATCCCCTCCAACAGAAAGAAGTAATAACACACCTGATTAAAGCAAGACAAAATGGAAAGTTGCTTCTCTTTCAGCAGATGTCAATCTGGCCTCCAGAGGCAAAAAATGGCACCAATTTCTTACGCATTTCTTTAGAAATAGTCTATGCATGTACAAGCATGTACACGTATACAAGCACATCCGCTGGGGTGGCGCCACACTTCATCCATCTTTAATCAAAACCTATGATAAATTGACTGGGCATGCTGACACACACCCTTAATTTCAGGAGGCAGAAGCAGGTGGATCTTTATGAGTTTAAGGACAGCCTGGTCTATATAGTGAGTTCCATGTCAGCCAGAAGTACACTGTGACATACTGTCTTTAAAAGAAGAAGAGGAAAAGGAGGAGGAGGAGGAAGAGGATGAGGAGGAAGAGGAGGAGGAGGAGGAGGAGGAGGAGGAGGAGGAGGAGTAACTGAGAAGATGGCCCAGTGAGTAGGAGTATTTGCTATACAAGCATGGGGACCTGAGTTTTGAGTCCCAGCAGCCACTGAAAGCCAGGTGTGTCCATGCACGCTCAAGCCCTGTCCATGTAGCCCAGTGTAGACAGAAACATGCTTGTTGGTAGCCAGCCAGCCAGAACTCCTTGTTTCAAGGGAAGAAGGCAGAGAGTGATGGGGGACAGCACCAACCTCCTCCTCAGGCCTTCGCACACTCTCATCCCCTGACACTGCATATACACACACACAAAAAAAAGGGTAGAAAATTCTCTAACGAGTCTGGCCCACAGGCCGGTGCCGCTTCCACTGTGTCCACGGCACTTCCATTAGCTGACAGCTGGAAAATCACCTAACACAAGCCAGGGTTTTTCTTTTTCTTCTGTAATTTTAGAGACAGAGTCTCCTGTATCTCAGGCAGTCCTCAAACTGCAGTGCCACCAAGAATGACGAACTTCCGGTTCTCCTGTCTCCACCTCTGGAGTGCTGGGATTGCAGGGGTGTACCACCTAGCAGGCTTTCTTTTGCATCACCAGCCAGCTCCCAAATCATGGCACAGATACTTATTAATTATGAGTGCTCGGCCTTATCTTATGCTTATTCCGCTAGCTCTTAGAACTTAATTTAGCCTATTTCTCTTCATCTACATTTTGGCTCACCCAGGGCTTTTTACCTTTCTGTCATTCTGTATGCCCTACATCCCGGTTTCCTCCATGTCTGGCTGGCTGGCAAGGCCTGGCTGCCTGGTCCCAGTCATCTCTCTCTCTTTTTCCCTGTCCTCTTTCCCCTCCAGCTTAGATTTCTTCTCCTACTTATTCTCTCTGCCCACAAGCCCCGCCTATCTCTCTACAGCCTAGCTATTGGTCATTCAGCTTTTTATTAGACCAGTCAGGTGCCTTAGATAGGCAAAGCAACACATCTTTACATAATTAAACACATGCAACATAAACAAATGGAACATATCTTTACATAGCTGAAGTAATATTTCGTAACACACTACCAAACCTGGTTCTGTGGTGCTGGGATGGAACTCAGGGCTCTGTGCATGCTAAGAGAGTGCTCTACCAATGGAGTCACACCCCAATCTACAAAGTCTGTTATATGGCTACTGCTGAAAAGCTCAGTCCCAGGATTTATGGAACCTTGGTAATCTGAGGTATCCAAATCTTGGTATGCCCGTTCTAGAAATAGAACTTGGCTGAGTAGGGTGGTACATGCCTTAATTCCAATGCTCAGCAGGCAGAGGAAGGTGGAATTCTATGAATCCAAATCTGAATCCAGGTCTTCATGCTTGCAGAACAAGCATTCTTCTCTGAATCAACTCTCCTGCCCCATATATATGTATGTATATGTATGTATTTAAATATATGTACATGTTTACTTACTATGTTTACATATGGATGCATGTATTCACAACTGTATAAGAGTGGAGGAACTATAGAGAGATGGCTCAGTAGTTAAGAACCCTGGCTGCTCCTCCAGAAGTCTAGGACTCAGTTCCCACCACCCATATGGCAGCTTACAACTATTTGTCACCTTAGTTCCAGGGGATTCAGCACCCCTTTCTGTGGCATAGACACACACGCAGGCCACACATATACATTAAGTAAATTAAAAAGTCTTTAAAGAGTAGGGAAAGTTAGCTGGGCAAAGCAGGCATGAATTAATTTATTGCTGTATATCCACGACTGTGGTTGTGATATGACTAGCGGCTTCAATTCTCTGCCTCCTCAATTTTCCACCAGGCTGAACTGCACCCTGGAGCTGTATGCACCCTTGAACTTGCAGCATCCATGGCTACCTACCTGAAACCTGCACAAGATCGGGTTCATCAATACTCTGTCATAGAGTGGGGAGGGGCTGCCTCATCCCTCCCTGAGGACTTCTAGGGAGTTAATTACTGTTGGGAGAGGGAGGGAATTTTCTCGAGTGGTGTAGCCATTGGCAAGGTGCCCATGCTCCTGTAAATAATCCCCACCCATGTTCCTATAATCAGCCCTCATGAAACACACTGTTACCCCCAAGATTATTAGTGGTGAAGGGAATGGTCATGGGAGAGGGAGGGGAATGAAAGAGAATATGGGGTTGAATATCATCCAAATGTATTATTTTCATGTATGAAATTATCATAACAAAACCTACTATTTTGCATAATAACAGACTAATCAAAAATCTTTAAGGAAGATTGACAGAATTGTTGAAGCTGGGGAAGGGCACAGGTGATTTCTGTGTATGTTCTATTTTTCCCATTGAAAGAAAGATTATAGAGAAAGGGCTTGGGGTCAAACTGAGTTTATACACTAGTTATGACCTAGCAGTCATCTGGGAGCATAGGCAAGTTCCTTAACCTTCCTGAACTCTGGATTTCTCATCTGTAAAATGGGTGTAGTACCCATAGTGTTATTAGGTTAAACAGGGTTAATTTATAGGCCCCAGGAGATGGCTCAGTGATTGTCAATAAGCATGAAGCCCTGAGTGTGATCTCTCAGAGTCCACATATGGAAATCCAGACACAGTAACCAGTGCTAGCTGGGGAGGAGGAGACAGCAGCAGCCTTGGGCCTCCCGGGCCAGTCACTCCAGGTTCAGCCAAGGACCCTGTCACAAAATAAGTTGGGAAGTGATTGAGGGAAAACATCCAGTGTCAACTCCTTACACGTAAGCACACACTTGCAGAAACATGTACAAACATGTATGAACATGGCTGGGGAATATTTTTAATACTATGCACTAATGTGGTAACAGCTTCACGAAGCTGTAACAGAACAAAAGGAGGCCCCAAGTCTGGCACTTTTCAAATACACTTGAGGAGGGGTAGAAGGAGAATCAGCGGGGACATGGGAAGGGAATGGAGGCGTTCCCCACCGAGTCTGCTAGAAGTCTCTCACCAGCTGAGAATACAATTCTGATACAGCTGACATTTGCTTATGACCTTTTGCCTTTTCTAGCTGTGAGCCTCTGCCTTTTAGGAATCTCACCATAAACCCCATTCACAGTAAAAGCCATGTCCTGAGGTCCCTGTCCAGACCAACTGGCTCCTGGATTTACTTTATCAGATTACAATCCCATTTTAGGTACCTCTGAAAACACCTAAAATCTCACATATCAAAAAGAGAGAGGAAAGGGTAAAAGTGTCTTAGGACACCCCTCCCCCCAGGATGCTATTTAGGAGCCACTGAGATGCTCTATGTGGGTGATGGGAACATATTTAACTGGAACTCCCCTTGAGGAGCCCATGTCTGCACTCCAGCGTGTCTTGTTCTCTCTCTCAGGATCTCTTTTTCTCTTAGCCCCTATAATTAAAACTGATGTTAAACATTCCTTTCATAGGTCTGTGTATTGATATGATATGATATGATAGTGCATTTACCTGGTATAGCTGACAGATGGCTATGAATAGAGACTCCATGCCCCATGTGCTAGGAAGTGGCACGGCAGGAGACATTTAGACTGCCTCTATGTAGAAAGATTTTATTATTATAAAAAGAAATAGAGAGGGACTGGAGAGATGGCTCAGCGGTTAAGAGCACCGTCTGCTCTTCCAGAGGACCCGGGTTCGATTCCCAGCACCCACATGGCAGCTAACAACTGTCTGTAGTTCCAGTTCCAGGCAAACACCAAGGCAAATAAATAAATAAAGTTTAAAAAAAAAAAAGAAATAGAGAGAAGGAGAGGGGAGAGAGAGAGAGAGAGAGAGAGAGAG
The DNA here is from genome assembly GCA_004025045.1 of Sigmodon hispidus. Classification (NCBI taxonomy): domain Eukaryota; kingdom Metazoa; phylum Chordata; class Mammalia; order Rodentia; family Cricetidae; genus Sigmodon; species Sigmodon hispidus. The sequence goes on along the minus strand of PVIH01003337.1, from coordinate 96,256 downwards.
AGAGAGAGAGAGAGAGAGAGAGAGAGAGAAACAGAAAGGAAAGGGAGGGAGAGGGAGGGCTTGGGAGCACTCTTCCAGGGGTGGTGGGAATTCTTCTTAAATGGAGCTTGAGGTCAGAAGTCAGGGCAGGGCGTGGCTTCAGTGGCTAGAACAGAATCCTAATACTGTGACATGGCTCAGTCAGCAAAGCGCTTGCTTCCTAAGTACGAGGACCTGAGTTGATCTCCAGAACCCGTGTGAAGAGCTGATGTGGCCGTGCAAGCCTGTAATCCTAGTGTTGGGGAAGTGGAGACAGCGCAGCTCACTGGCTAGCCAAATCAGCGAGAGACCCTGCCTAAAAAATAAGGTGGAAAGTGAATTAGAATGACACAGAATGTCCACCTCTGGCCTCCATGTGCATGAACACACACACACACACACACACACACACACACACACACACCTGCAGCTCTTCTTTGAGAAGCTCACACCCACCCATGCCTTGGCCTCACCTGCTTCCCCAGCTGACACACTCTATGTGTTACATTTCTGTGAGGGAAAATCGGCCAGAGGGCTCAGGTGCTTTCTGAAGCCATTCCAGGCCTTCAGTCAGTGGAAACAGCCAATCTGTTAACAGATTTCAAACAGATGTACCTGGTAGTCACAAGGATTAGATCTCTTAGCCCCCATGTTAGGCCAAACACAAGTGTCTATGCAAAAAACATACTTCTTACCTGAAGAGGTAGTTTATACTGGGCCCAAATATGAGTGATCCCTGAAACACAGATTTAGGACCCCCAAATTCCATGCTCCAATGAGGTAACAGTTTTGTAGGACAAAGAAACCCAAAATCACATACACTGATGGGAACATCACTGGTGCTGGGGTTGGGGGTTGGGGAGGCAACTACAGCAAAATGGAAGGACTTTGGTAATACTCTTAGCTCTTGGTGGGAAACTAGGGTTTTGTTAAGTTAATGCATTCCAAAAGTCATTCATCTGTCTGTCAGCTGTGACTTCATCCATTATCGTAGGATGATAGATCTGACACAGAGGCAGGCCAGGACTTGTGGCTTTGGATGCTGAAGATGAGTTGTAGCTGAAGTTAGGCTCTGGATCTCCAACATCCCTAGCTCTCCATATTGAAGTTTACATCAGTCAATTGGCTTTTGCAGACACAGCTTCTTTCCTGGAATTCTCATTCACACAGGGATGAGCAATGAATGGCTTTGTGGTTCTGGAACTGAAAGATTCCAACCCTTCAATCCTGAGTGTGCTGGTCAGTCAATCAGCCTTGAAGAATCTTTAACACAAGTGTGGCCTTTTTTTTTTTTTTCCTGGAAACATCAGGTCACACTTGCATGTCAATATCTCCAAGCAGCATAGATGTCTTGACTGTTCTTCACCCCAGCCAGGGCATCAGTGACAGACCAGAGTAGTGATTCATCCCAATCCCAACATGGAGAACCAATGACTCACAGGCAGAGCATCACTGAGGCTGCTCTCTCTTGAGTGACTCCAGGGAGCTGTAGCTGCGAGCATTCTTGCAGTGGAACAGGCAGGAGAGCCTCGCCAGGCAGCTGGCCTCCCTCAATCTTCTCTGTTAGTCATGTTAATCTCACTTCAGGGCTTCTGTATTTTGTTTTTTAGATACTTTTTTTTCATTGTTTTTATTTAAAAGTTTTTTTTAACATACCTACCACTGTTTCCCCCTTCCCCATGTATCCCCTTGCTTCTCCCTGTATCGTACCCATGTCGAGAGACCCCCCCCCAAAAGACCACCAGGGAGCTGGATTCCATTGTAAATACAGGAGGGTCAGTTTATTCTTTTGGACAGGTTCAAATGATCCCAGAGTAAAGTGTTTCACCCCAAGCCCAGAGGTGAGGGGTTGGATGCCAGGAGATCTGACAATTGACAGGAACTCATGAGGAAAGACAGTATACTTTGTCTAGGCAAGACTGAGGCCATGAATTTCTCAGGATCCTGTTGTCCCCCATCTGAAGGACGCCGAGGCAGCAGGGATGGTGAGAGGCAGTTTTCATACAGTGGCTGGCATTGACATCCTGGATCAGGTTCCAGGTGGAGACTCTTCTCTGCCCATTGATCTTCTTGGAGGTATAGGATGCTTTCAGGTCTATCTGTCACAATAGGCTTTTAAACTGAACATTTAAATGCCATATTCTGAAGATCTCTGAGCATTTGAGAATTGTCTGTCTATTAGGTATGAGTGACTGACTACCAAACCTGTTGGGCCCAGGGAGGTTTTTTGACCAAGCCTTTCAATGTATCTCCGGGGTAAGGACCCATGTATTCTTTTCTAGAGCTGCTTCAAGCTGAAATGGGTCATCATAGTAATCAGGCCTTAAAAAAGGTGAGAGGCTAGTCAAAGGCAACGGTCTGACTGTGCTGTCTAGAGCAGGTTACAGAAATGGCTTTGGTGGGTCTGTCAGCTCAGTGAACATTTCCTGAGGCAAAAAAAAAAAATTAGACTAGGATAATTTAAAGATAGAAATCAACTAAGGCAGAGCATGGGGGAGCGGGGGGTCTAATCTGCCAAGCCAGAGTCTGATCACCTGACCTTTGACAGGAGCAAAGATGGCGTCTGAGCATCTGATCATGTGACCTGCATGCTTTTTTTTTTTTTTTTTTTTTTCTTTCCCCAAGATAAACAGAATCAGAAGCATTTAATCAGTAAAGAACTGAGATGTAGAAAAGCTGGCAAAAGCTGAGAGCCAGGCCCTTATACGGCCAAGCTGTCAGAGAAAGGGGATTGGGTTGAGAAGGGCGTTGTCCGGAAGGATTGAGAGTCTGAGTGCCAGGAGAACAGAGGGTCCACAGACCCCAAAAGCCAAGTCCTTAATTATGGGATGCTAATGGAAACCCTGGGAGGTGGTTGTTTACTGTTGAAGGTTCTCTCTGGGAGTCCTAATGGAACCTGTGACCAGAAATGTACTAAGAGGATCCCTCCTGAGTTTCTGGCACCAATGTTATGCTTGCTGTGTTATGATAACATGTATACCCGGTGTGGCTGACAGATGGCCCTTCCCCCTTGCTTCTGTATTTATTCCACAAGCCTTAGGCCTTTCTCCAGCACAAAACATCTCAACTCAGGAAACTGCTGGACAACACACAGGTCACGCCACGGCCTCCAGCAACCACTGTTCCTCATTTCCTACTGGAAGGTTTGGGGTTTGAGGTAAAAGGGGGACACTGATGCGGACTGTCCTTTTGGAAGAGGCAGCATCATGGGGGAAGGGGCTCTGGGGAGATCTGATGCCCAGCACCTTTGGGAAGACTGCACAGATGGGAAGTGAACATGGTTGCTTCTTGTTAGTCTCAGAGGAAGTGGGGACGTTTCTTGTCACATGGTTGATTTGCACACAGCACCTACTGTTCCCAATTCCTGGATGACCAGAGCGGGGGAAATTCTGAGACAGGAGATAAAAAGGTTTTGCATCCCATAAGCCTCTTGGTGGATGCAACAATCTAAATTAGACCAAATTAGGGAAAGCTCCGGTTTAATGGGCACAGAGCAAAGCAATCCTGGGTGACCCTTGTTACGGCAGGGGAATGACTATCAGGCCTTAAGTAACCTGCAGGTGTGGCCTTGAGCAGCCCCAGGCAGGGGCTGACTTTTGGCAGACTTCCTCTGGGGCAGAGGTCTGGAACAGAAACTCTGGGTGAGGGTCGGCTGTTTGGTTGGCTTTGAGAGGGTGAGGTCTGGGGAGAGAGAGAGGTTGGGATTTTACTCAATCATTCCAGACTCTTAGGGTATATGATATGAATGGTAGTGGTACAGCTTTCACCAGAACAGAAATGTGTGACTCTAAAGGCGTGCGAGAGGAGAGGTTAAGGTGTACCCATTATCCAGCTGGGGGATGTGCCAACCGGAGCCCAGTAACCGGAGCTTCCTTAGGAAGTGAAAATGGCACATGACAATCTTCTGGAATCCCAGCCTTTGGAGAGTCTGTTAGGGAGTCTGAGAACCACGGACAGCCATTCGGTAGAGGCCTTGCCATTTCCTTATGTAGACTGTGGCTATAAGAAGGAGGCTTCCAACAGGAGGGCCAGCCTATTAGCTCACAACTGAAAACATTCACCTTCCCATCCTCTGCCCTTCAAGTGCCCAGGAACCAGGACCAGGGCATCACATCACACCTTCCTAACACCAAGAAAAGGAAAAACAGCCTTTTCTGTTCTCACCCGTCCCGATATCCCCACTGTGTACTTCTCAACCCACGACCTTCGCCCAATTCTTTATGGACAAAACCTGGCTATCCTCCGACTCAGTGTAATTGACACTGCTTGGATTTAGCGAGGGTTAAGGGCTCAGTTTTGCCAGACTGCCTCCACTTCAGATGCCAAGCACAAGTCACAGATCACACCATTACTCATGATATCTGTCCTACCTGGTTCAGAGTTCTATGACCCCCTTCTGAGTCTTCTTATTTGGTAGAGTGGCTCACAGAACCCCTGAAAACAGTTCACTTACTATTGTAGACTTATTACAAAGGATATTATAAATATTTAATGAAAGCATTTAACAAAGGATATCTTAAATATTTAATGAAATATTTTATTTCATTGTAGATGAACACTAGATGAAGAAATCCATAGGTTCAGAAGGGCCCTAAGTGTGGATACTTCTGTCTTCTCAAAGTTGGGGCTTTCTCAGTCATTTTGGGCTTTTACAGACACATTTTATTACACACACACACACACACACACACACACACACACACACACACACACGCACGCACAAACACACATGGACAGCTTTTAGGTGTGGGTTCTCTCCACTCTGGTCATCAGCTTTGCCTGGCGATTGCTTTTACCTGCTGACCTATCTGACTGGCTGGGTCAAATGTTTGTTTTTGTTTTTTGACAGGGTCTCACTGTGTAGCCCCAACTACCTTCAAACCCACTAAGTAGCCAAGGCTTGCTTTGAACTCAGGAAGACCTGCCTTCCTCTGCTGCTCCAGTGCTGGAGATTAAAGGTACAGATTAACTATTTTGGCCCTGGTGATCAACTCAACCTTCAGCTACTCTCCTCTCCAAGGAGGAAGGCTGAGAGTGGTGAGCAGAAGGTACCAACCCTCTCATACACATTGGTTCTCCTGGCAGCCAGCTCTCAGTCTGTGGTTAACTAGGGCACTTGCTAGCATGTAAAAAGACACTGGCCATTGGAGCTGAAGTTCTCTGAAGTCATATGTATAACAAAGATTCAGAACATCAGACCTCAGTGGCAGCATCATAAACAGGGAGACATGCAACTTTGCAGACCCAGACCCAGAATTAACTTGGGCTACCTTAGGCCTGTTATAAAAATATTTCTGGCCTGTCTGGCCAGAGGTCCAGACCTGTAGTCACACAGAAACACACAGACACTTATATTAATTTTATGCTGATTGGCCTAAGGCTCAGTTATATAATTTGCTAACTCTTTTTTAAAAATTTATTTTTTATGTATACAGTATACAGAAGAGGATGCTAGAGAGCCACCATGTAGTTGCTGGGAATTGAACTCAGGACCTCTGAGTGCTTCTAACCTCTGAGCCATCTCTCCAGCCCCTAATTTACTAACTCTTAATTCTTACACTAACCCATGATTCTTACCTTGTTTAGCCATGCGGCTTGGTACCTTTTCTCAGAGCAGCATGATTGTCTTTCCTCTGCATCTGCTGGAGTCTCTCTGGTATCTCTCTGGCATCTCTTCTCTGCTCTTCCTGTTCCCAAAGTTTTCTTAGTCTGGCAGCCTCACCTACACTTCCTGTGTGCCTTCTAGCCAATCAGCTTTTTATTAAACCAGTAGGCGGGACAAATATTAACAATGCACCAGAACATATTCCCATAGCATAAGCCCTTTTTTAAAAATAGCTATTTACGAGCTGGGAAAATGGCTCAGCAGTAAACAGAGGGCGCTGTTCTTGCAGAGGCCTGGATTTCAGTTTCCAGCACCCATGTCAGTCAGGCAGCTCATGACGGTCTGCAACTCCTGCTCCAGGGGAATTTATGCCCCCTTCTGGCCACTATGGGCACTGCACCCAGCTACACAAACATGCATATACATACTTTAAAATAAAAATAAATCTTTTAATAAAATGACCATTTATTTTAAATCTCTATCTGACTTACTATTCTCGTGAATATTATGCAAATGTATCACAGCGTACTGTTCAGCTTAACAGGCCTTAAGCATCTACAAACCCTGAAGTAGGGTGCTATATAATGACATCTGCTAGAAAGTATTTCCCAGGAGCAGGCTCAGTTAAAGCATTTGCCATTAGGACCTGAGTCAGGCCCTTAGGATTGTGTAAAAAAAGGAGGATGTAATGGCACGTGTTTCTAAGCCACCTGAGGGTGTCTTCCGGCTTTGTTGCAGGCAGCCCCCTTGCTGTCCCTCGACAGAGGTATTGTTAACTCAACTGATTTGTGTATGACTTCCTTTGTTTTTTATCTGTATTTATCATTCTCCTTTTATAGAAAATGTATTATTTAGAGTAACTTGAATCTTGTTTTAGAGCCATGAGTCTTCTTATTTGGCTGGGGATAAATCATGTTGTATTTCATTTAGCTTTATTTTTGCACTGACATGCACTTTGGCAGTCCTGATCTAGATACATCATGGGATGACATCCAGATGTCAACTGGGGCTGCTGTCACACAACGGCTCGAGGGGTTGGCTTTGCTGTAAATGTCTTACTTCTTTTTCTGTAGCTGTGATAAAATGCTCTGACAATAGAAAGTCAGGGGAAAGAGGGTGTTTCAGCTTCTGGTTTAAGGTATCCAGCTGTGGTGGGGACGGCAGGAAGACGGGGCTTGCAGAGGATGCTCACATTAAGTCTGAAGTCGTAGGAGAGGGCCGAATGCATGTTAGCACCCATCTCTGTTCCTCCATGTCACAGTCAAGATCTGTCTGTAAGAAATAGGTTATGCTCTGTTTTCAGTATGAGATACATTTAGAATTAATCCAAGTTAGAGAATGGGACATTCTGGGGCCCTCTCTCCCCTAGCTGCTAACTGGAGCTTGTTAGTTTTCTAAGTCTGAGAACTGGAATGTTATAGACACTTGACTATGTGATTGAACCCACTTCAGGAAAAGATAGAAGTCTCAAGCCCCAAGGTACCCATTAGGTAAGGTACTGTGTCCTGTGCCTGAGGTGGGAATAGGGGAAGGGAACAAACCCCAGTTTATGGGAGAAGGAAGCAGGAATTCTCAAGGCACTGTAAGAACCATGATCTTGGCCAGAGAAGCATCCCAGTCATTCTTGCTTTTTCTCTGGACTGGGTCACTTTGTTCAGAACTGTATATTAAAAGCTTTTGAATTTGCCATTATCATAGTTTCAACACATCCACAATTAAGATGAGTTTTCTCACTTTAATGCACATGTGCAAAATCAGAGCAGGACAGAAGATGTCCTCCTCTGTCACTCTGCTTTATTACCTTGAGGGAGGGTCTCTCTTAACTCAAAGCCCATCATTTTGGCCATGAAGCGTTGGCCCACCTGTTTCTAGCCCCCAATGCTGGGATAACAGGCATGCACATAACATAATAGGTGCTGGGGGTTTGAACTCGGGGTCTTGTGCATGCAGAACAAGTACTCATATCTACTAAGGCATCTCTCCAGCACCTACTTGAAAAGCTTTTTGTAAGATTTTTTTTTCTTCAATTCTGTGTTTATGTGAGTGAGAATGTGGGTTGATGCACATGAGTTCATTGCGTATGGGGGCCACAGAGATGCTCTGGAGCTTAAGTTCCAGATAGATGAGAGATGTCAAATGCAAGTGCTGGAAACTAAGCTTGGTGCTGGACCTACACTTGGGTCCTCTGCAAGAGCAGCATATGTTGTTAACCACTGAGCCCTCTCTGCAGCCTTTACTGTCAATATCTTTTAGTGAAAATGTGCAAAGATTTTACTTCGATAACAAGTACGTGAAAATATTACCTTGAAGGTTTAGAGTTGTAGTTCAGTAGTAAGTGCTTGTAAATCATGGACAAGCCACTGCAGTCCAAACAAAACATTGAAAACACTCATCGACATAGCTGTTATTTTCTGTGTTGTCTGCCGCACTGGCCATCACTTCCAGCTTTAGCATGCTCTACTACTGAGCTGTCCCCTCCTCAGCCTCTTTGTTGAAACTTATTTTGCATGTTCTTAAGATGTGCATTACTTATTAATGCTCCAGTTCCTAGGGAAAGAGATGTAAATATGCATATTGTGGTGGGGGAAGGGAACTTGAGACAGGTTTAGAATCATGAAAGGCGGGGGTTGGAGACCTGTAGCTACTACACAGTCACTCAGTTGAAAGAAAAGGAAGCCCAGGGTACTACAGCCTGAACAGCACTTCAAGGAGATGCAAGTGGGCACGAGAGAAGGCTTGGGGCAGAATTTCCTAATGGGTACCTTAGAGCTCCTGGTAAATTCTGACTCTAAGGCATAGGCTGGACGAGCATAGCTCCTAGGAATGTTATGTCCTCCTTTTGACACCAGGAAACCACTATACAAAGAAAGGTGAGGGCTGCTATAATTTAGATTGTGTGTGCGTGTGTGTTTGTACATGTGCACACATGCGTGTGCCATGACCTGCACAGCTTTGCACTTGATCTGAGTGTAGTAACAAAGAATGAAGACATGGCAGCCACATGTCACAAACATAAAGCTGGCAATCAGGTGAGTTGTGTACTTGGATGGAGAACATCAGAAGTTTGGATCAGGGGACAAGGGGGTGGGTTAGTTAATCTTGGTAGTGGGTCGTTAGGTATCTTCACCTTGTTTTCCGATGCAGGCTTTCTCAGTCATCTTGGGATCACCAGTTTGGCTAGACTGGTTAGCCAGAGAGCCTCAGGCGTCCTCCTGTCTCTGCTTCCCTGATGTGGGGATTATAGGAGCATACTGCCACACTCTGCTTTCCACATGGTGATTGATCTCAGCTTCTCAAGCTTGAGTAGCAAGTAATTTTACTGACTGATTCATCTCAGACCCTATAGGTTGGATTTTAAAAGTTTCCTCAAGGCCCTTGTTGAAGGCTTGGTCCCTAGGTTCTGGCACAATTGGGAGATGGTAAAAAAAATTAGGAGATGGGCTGAAGAGATGGCTCAGAGGTTAAGAGAACTGACTGTTCTTCCAGAGGTCCTGAGTTCAATTCCCAGCAACCACATGGTGGCTCACAACCATCTATAATGACATCTGGTACTCTCTTCTGTATACTGTATACATAATAAATAAAATAAATTTAAAAAATTAGGAGGTGGTCAGATTGTTGAAGGACTTCAGTCTCTTCCTATTTCTTTGGTCTCCCAGACATCATGGGGTGAGATGCTTTAGTTGGCCATGAACTGCCCACCATGATGCCTCACCACACACCCAATCAATACATTCATCTTCAAATGGAAACATTCCCTCCTGGCGAGAGTAGGGGTGCTTAGAAAGTAAACACAACTCACAAGTCTTAAAAGGCTAAAACTTACAAGATTCACAGGCAGCACCCCTCCCCCAACACCCAGCTGAAAGCTCTAGGATACAGCTTTCGTCAGCTGTCACTTATGCTAGGGTGGGATTTTTTGGTGACATAGTTGTCTTTGAGTCACCTATGCTCTGTAAGTAACTTCAATAATCTCACTGGTTCTCTAAGACAGGCTTAGACAGAATTGTTTACTTAGTATCTTGCCATAGCAACAGAGAGTTGACAAGCACAACAGAACTTCAGAGTATGGTCATTGTCCTAGGTTTAATTTATCTGAAGGTACCAAGGTCTCTGAGAGTCATCTTTACATTGTTAGGTAAGGAGTCAAAGGGTAGGTCTAGGGCAAGAGTGAGAAGTGAAGACAGGAGACCCCCCACCCTTAGGACCCCAGAGAGGAGCATTGGGCTAGAGAGGAAGCAGCTTGTACTCCTAGCCCTGGGTGAAGTTCAGCTTTATCTATAGGCTGCCAGGAACTGCTTGGACAAGTGTGGCTTCAAGGAACCTTTCATTCTTTTATTCATTCTCCCCCTTGATTACCTGTGATGGAGAATCATTGTCCACCTGACTGAATTTAGTCGTCATGGGAACACACCTCTGTATACATCTGTAAGGGGTTTTTAGATTGGGTTAAATGAAGAAGGATGTCCCACACTAAGTGTGGACAGCACCATTCCATGAGTCCTGAACTGAATGAAAAGGAGAAATTGACTGCTGGTGGATGTCATGTGACTATCCGTCTCCTTCTCTGGCTGCTGAGCCTTTCCCACCATGATGGACTGTACCGTCAAACCGTGAGCCAGCATGGTTTCCTTCCTTCATTTGTTTCTGTCAGACAATCTGTCTCAGCGATACACTATTCCTTCCTTGGCTTTCTTTATTTCTTCAGGATCCTCCTTCCCTCCAGTCCCTTTCTTCTCTACCTGGTCCTGATGCTGCTTTTGACTTGTCATTGGTCCCTCTTTCCATAGCTGCCCCCTCTCCCGTCTCACCACCTCTCCACCTGTTTGGGTTTCTTTTCTGTCGCTGTGATAAAATACTCTGACAAAAGCAACGGGGTGGGGGGGGTGGGTGGTTGTTCTGCTCCCAGTTCAAGGATGCAATCCATCATGGTGTAGAGATGGGGATGGAGACAGGAGCGTGGAGCAGCTGGTCATACCTAATCAATGGTCAGAAAGCAGAGTGAGAATGAATGTTACCTTTTTATCCAGTCAATAGAATGGTGCCCCCAGCAGTGAGTAGGTCTTCCAATCTCAGTGAACTAAATCCAAACATTTCCTGCTGATGTCCCTTAAATGGTTCAAGAGCCCATAGGTTGGTGACTAATACAGCTCATGTGCCTGGCCCTACGCATCACCATCAGGGCTTCAACATTGGAGAGAAGAGATGGGGTCACAAGAGGAGATTCTAAGGCAGTTCCTGCCTGCACAGTGCTCCTCACTGGCAAGATCTGATAGTCTTCCTAGGCTCATTTTTATTATTTTTAAAAGTTGTATGTGTATGTGCCTGCGTGAAAGCATGTGTGTATGGGTCCCCTGGAACTGGAATTACAGGCATTTGTGAGCATCCTGGTGTGGCTGCTGGGATCAGTACTTGCAAAAGCAGCAAGCTCTGTTAACCACTGAGCCACTACCCAGACCTCCCCAACCAGACTCTCCTTTGTTGGTGTCTTTCAAGATAAGAAAGACAATGTCAGCTTTAACTATTTCTCAGCATTTTTAGACTTTGTTTTACTTTTAATTGTGTGTGTGCGCGTGCGTGCATGTGTGTGTGTGTGTGTGTGTAGATATGCTCGTGTGAGTGCAGGTTCCTACAGAAGCAAGAAGACATGAGATCCCTAGCGCTAGAATTGCAGGTGGTTATGAGCCATGGATTCTGGGTCCTCTGCAAGAGCTGGATGTGAGACTGAGCATGGTAGCACACACCTTTAGTTCTAGCATTTGGGGAAATAGAAGCAGGCAGAGCTCTTAGAGTTCAAGGTTAGCCTGGTCTACATGGTAAGTTCCAAGAAAGCCAGAGCTACATAGAGAAACCCCGCCTTTGAAAAAAAAAAAATGTACTCTTAGCCACCTAGCCATCACTCTGGCTTCCCTCTAGGGACGTTCCTTTCTTTCTTTCTTTCTTTCTTTCTTTCTTTCTTTCTCTTTAAAAATTAAGATTTATAATTTTAGAAATAAATCAAATAACAATACATAGGAGACCATGTGGATTAAACAAAAAATATAAACAAACTCTTGTATTGCTGTACTAGAATCCACCTCGCATAAAGGATAAAGGGATGAGGAAATGGTCATCAATGAAGCAGTTACTCTGCAAGCATGGAGATTGGTGTTTGATCCTCAGAACCTACATTTTAAAAAGCCAGGTGTGGTGGCATCCATGTGTATATCGGAGGAGGTGGGAACAGGAGGATTCTTGGAGCTTGCTAGACAGGCGGCCCAGACAAATTGGTGCATTCCAGACCAAAAGAAGACCCTGTCTCAAAAACAACAACAAAAAACAGATAAATAGCTCATGAGCAACAATATTGGAGGTTGACCTTGGACCGTCACATGTGTGTGGTCACATATGTACTATCACGTGCGTGAACTGGCACATATACACCCCCCCACACACACAAGAATGAGTCTGAACCATGTACCAAATGCAGAGTGACGTGCATTCTTCATTCCTGGGAACTGTGAGTAACTGAAAAGTTGCCAGCATCATAAACAGTATAATATCATTTGATAATTATGGCACCAATATTAGTATCCTTTAAGTACTAGTTTTTTAAAAGTTCATTATTTATTGTGTGTATGCGTGCCCATGGTTTCGTGTGAGAGAGTGAGTGAGTGCAAGCCATTGTGTGCATGTTGGTGTCAGAGGACAGCTTGGTTAAATTCATTCTCTTTCCACCTTCAAGGGAGTTCCAGGGATTGAACTTGGGTTGCCAGTCTTGCTTGGGAAGTGCTTTACCCTCTGAGCCATCCCCATGGCAGCTAATAATGTCACCTTTGGGAATTGGGAGTAACAGAGAGAATGATGTGGGCGTGCTTTTTGGCTTTGTATTCTTGTGTCTTTTTTTAACTGTTATTAAAACAGATGCATTTATTTTGTTATATAGATAATTTCAGAGAAGGGAAGAAAAAAACCTTCACCAGTCCTTCTCCCAGCCAGAGGAATAGCAAGCAATGGAACAGCAGAGGCTGGGTGCTGGGGAGAGCATGGTGGGGATTCTAAATTCTGTTCTGCAGTATATGGTCCCTTTTGTCCTGGGCTCTGCTATCCCAGGCATCTTTCTCCCTGATTCTCTGTCCCAGCCTTCTCCTTCCTGTGTATAGCTTGTGACAGATGACAGGATCAGTCTTAGATGCTCTGGCTGGAGGAACACATACAAATGTCTGTGGCTGCCCTCATACCCCTGGCTTCTCTTAGAGCCATATCCAAGGTTCCTGGGTGCTTTGCCGTCTGTCCTGGCTTTTGCATCATAGCACATGGCCTTGAGAGCCTAGGCTTCCTTCCCCAAAACAGGGCAGGGGCAGCTCTAGGCACAGCCCACATACCCAACAAAGCCCCTGGGATTCACTACAGTGGTGTTGAACTCAGAGCTAACAGATGGAATCATATGGGCAAACTAATTATATTTTTTTCCAGTTTTATTTTCTGCATATTTGTGAGTCTACAGGAGCTTAATTTATGTATTAATTACACCTCAGAGCTACATGAGGGGGCTGGAGCACCTCAGACAGCCTCTGTGTTGTATTAGGGAACATGGTACACGTAGTTGGGTTTGGAGGAAGAAAGTTTCCTGCAGCTCCCTTCTGAGAAGCCAGTGAGCCTCCCAGAAGCAGAAGCCACCAGAAGGTCCAGGCAGGGTGTCCCAGGTAGAGGGACCGTGTGCCAGGCTTCCATTCTGCCTGTGGGCTGACTTGACACACCCAGTGCCTCAGGACACCTCTACCCGGCCACTGCATCTGTTCTTGATGCCTCTACCTTGTGTGAGGCTCTTCACTGATTGGCCATGTGGCTGTGTCTGATAGAGCTTTACCATCTTTCTCACAGGCCCAATGAGGCCATAGACTGGTCTTTGGATGCTGAGGCACCTGGAAGGCTGTCATTTTCTGTGAGCCACTTCCAGAGAGAGCCCCATATGGAAGGTTAAGCCTCAGTGAGACTGGGGAGATCCCTGAACCTCTTTGTCCCTCTTCCTAATGTGATCACTCTAATATTTTCCTTATATGCTTTCTATTATTAATGTGGCTACTTTAATTGGCTTATTGAAGTCAGGTGGTACTGGGGCACAGGCAGTGATCCCCAAGTTTGGTAACAAAAGCACTTCCTTAACAAGACTCAGACCAGTTGATAGATAGGTACTCACATGGTGGCAAGCCCTGAATGCTGAGCTGAGACACCTAACCAGCCCATCCAGCCTTGGCTCACAGTACACACCACATGTCCCCCTCAGATTGCCCTACCTATGGCTCTAGCTCTTTCAGGGCTTGGGGGACCCCACAAGGCAGACCCACTTTATAGTGAGAATGTGGATGTATACAAGTTGTCACATTGATAGGCAACTATACATTGACATTCATGAGTGCCTAATGATGAGAAAGAAATATGTTGGAAACACATTTGCTCACTGAGGTCCCTCAGCAGGAGATGGATTTTGTCCATCTAAATTCTGGAGCTCAAGGGTCTGGACAGGAAGCTCAGAGATAGAGCATCTGAGTAGACTTTCCCAGTGAGGTACTGATAGCATGACTTAATGGCAGGGCATTACCTAGCATTTACTTGGAATGGGCTGGGGGCATGACTCAGTGGTAGGGCACCCACCTAGAATCCCCCAGTAGTAGTCTGGAGGTGTGATCTCAACTGTAAAGTGTTTACTCAGTATGTGTAAGGCTCTGGGTTCCAGCCCAGAACTAAAAGAAAAGGGAAAAAAGTTACAGTTTCATTGCAAATGTGTTTAAATCTGAGGTCTTGAGCATTCTAAGCAAGCACGCTATCACACAACTACATCCCAGCTCGGCCAATATGGTCTGGATTAGATCTACCAAGAATCTAAAAGAACACAATGTATAGAGCAAGTGACGTTCAAATGAACATGAAGGAGGGAAGCAGGGAGAGCTGGCTGGAGATGCTGCCCCATCATCTGGGCAGAGCTAGTGAGAAGAGAGTGTCAGAGACTCCCTCCACTTCACCTGAGGTCACACGGCTAATTAACGGCTAGGCTTGGTTCAAAAGCCTGGGCCAGGACTCCTGGAATGATTTTTATTCTTTGACTCACCTTTATCACAGGACCTTTGCCTGTGGTATCCATTGTCGCTTCCAACCAGTTGAGCTAATGAAGTAACCTGCTTGGCCATGTGCCTTGGGCACTGCATAGGGTTTGTTTGTTTTCTCCCGAGATGCCTCAAGGAATCTTCATGAGTGAGGTCCCATCACCTCTGTGGAAGTGTTGCCTCTGTAGCCATGGAGCAGAAGCTGAGGGGATGCTGGGGATGAAGGTGTGGCCGCCATGTGTGTGTTGGCAGAGGAAGGATGGTAAGGGGTTCTGAGCTGGTGAGCTTCCTTCCTGGTGATCCAGATGCACAACCAGCTTGTCTATCAGGGGAGTGTGTGGCAGCTGAGACTGGGAAGCAGGAGGTGTATTCCCTCCATCCACCAAGCAACATGATGAAAGTTTGGCTGGAGGGGCTGGAGAGATGGCTCAGCAGTTAAGAGCACCGTCTGCTCTTCCAGAGGACCTGGGTTTGATTCCCAGCACCCACATGGCAGCTAACAACTGTCTGTAATTCCAGTTCCAGGCAAACACCAAGGCAAATAAATAAATAAATAAATAAAGTTTTTTTTTTTTTTTTAAAAAAGAAAGTTTGGCTGGAAACTCAAGAGGTAGAGGTTGATAAAATGCTTTGTGTACAAGCCTAAGGGGCCAGAATTTCATCCCTAGAACTCATGTGAAAACCTGAGGTATACTGCCCTATGCTTGTAGCCCCACTAGAGACAGAAAGATCCCTTTCCTGAATATTTACTCTAGCCTAATAAGTGTTCAGATGGATGGTTCCTGTAGAACAAGTGTGCTTAACCATGTGAACAAATATAAACACTAATATACTAAAAAAAAAAGCCTGGCTCAAGGCTCTAACAGGACCAGATGAGCCACATGCTAGCATCCTCCTGGGGTTGAAGGTCAGGTGTATGGTATGCTGGCTTTGGCCTCTGCAAGCACCTCTAGCATGCTCTGACTCTTCCTCTGAGGGTCCTGAGCTTTTGAGCGTCTGGAGTCTTAGTCCTCAACTCTACAGCCTATGTGCTTATTTTGTTTTTGAGTCAGTACCTTGTACAGCCCAGGCAAGCCTCCAATTGACTGTATAGCCAAGGAAACCCTGCATTTCCTCTTGTCCTTACCTCCCAAGGGCTGAGATTACAAGCTTGCAGTGCCCAGTTTTGTGGGGTGCTAGTTTGGAAACTAAGGCTTCATGCATTCTGAGCAAACACTCCACCGACTGAGCTACAACCCCAGCCCACGGCCTTCTTAAGTTGGGATTGGAAGATTCTGCAAGATCTTCCAGGAGGAGTGGCTAGCAGTCTGACAACGGAGCTCCAGATCAAGGCTGTCTAAATACATTTGTCTTGTCCTCTCACATGCCGCCAGCCTGAAGACAAGACTAACCCTTCGTGACAGAATCAGTTCAGCCCTGTCCTCTGAGCAGAGCCCAAGGTAGGCAGAGTCTGGCTGGGGCCAGCTGGGTGCTCTGGTCCTGATGGCTGGGGGTAGGATTAGGGTTTGATAGCCAGATGACCAGAGCCCAGGCCAGCACTCTGAGCAGGAACTGGGAGAAGCTGAGACAGGTTTCTGCCTCTACAGTTCTTCAAAACCCTAGCCAACAATCAAAAGAACAGGAGACAGGCTTCCCTTTGTGTGTGTGTGTGTGTGTGTGTGTGTGTGTGTGTGTGTGTGTGTGTGCTAACACTGAAACAAATCAGTCCATTCTGTTGCAGGTATTAGCAAGCTCAGCACAACCAATAGTGTGCAGAATGCAATAATTAAACTGCTGCTTTATGTATTTGCTGTACTATCTATCTAATCATTAATTTTGAGTGCACTTCTACTTATATTGAGATTTTATTTCAGGAATGTGGCTCAGCAGATAGAGATCCTTGCTGCCAAGCTTGGTGACCTGAATTCACTCCCTGGGACCCACCTGTGGAAAAGAAAAGCCCAGTGCCATCTGACCTCCACATGTGCATGTGGCATGTGTCCTCGGTGCCCACCTCCCACAAAAATAAATGGGTAAGTAAATGCAATTTAAAGAAAAAAAAATCAGTTTACCCTGAAAGTGTTGAGTGTACAACAGCCTGATGCACCTCAGTTATCACATCTTTTTGTTGCTGGTTTGTTTGAGATAGGGTTTCATGTAGCCCAGGTTGGCTCAAGGATGGCCTTGAGCTTCTGAACTTCCCGAGTGTGCTCCTGGTTGGATGGGCTGGGGATGGAGCCCAGTTCTTTGTGCAAGCTGGTCAGGCACTCGAACCACAAAGTCCCACTTTCAGTTCTACCACCTCTCATGACGGCAGCAAGGAGTCAATCAGCGACTGACCTGGGACCTTTCTGGTCACATGACAAATCGGCTAACAGCTCATCTCTCAGAAGCTGCCCTGAGGTTAAGTACAAAGTGTCAGTTCATTTGGAAGGTGAGGCCAGGAGATGGAGGAGGAGGTGGAAAGTGAGGCCATGATGTGTGTGCAGTGAGGAATTCAGAGTGGCCTTGGTCAAGCTCAAGAGCACTGGGCTACTCTCTGCCAGCTCCCACAGCCTCGGTGAGGGGCCACTCTGCAGGGTCGCTTGACCTCTGTGGCAAAAGTTAAAGAGCTGAGCCACATGGGAGTGTGTGTCAGGTGAAGCAGCTAGGTGGTGGGTGTGTCAGGTGCAGCAGCTGGGTGGGTGGGTGTGGCAGCAAGCTGGCCGTTCTTCTGTGCAGCACAAAGCCTAGGTGCTAGCTGCAGGGTAGCTTACATCCACAGAGACGGCCAGGCTTGTGCTGTCCTGTGGTCCTGTGAATCTCATTGCTAGGGTGAAACAGTCAAGGTTCTCTGCACAAACCCCAGCTGGGAACTCCATACAGTGTTTTCCTACCTGAGCACATGTACATTTTTTTTGAGACAGAGTCTCAAATAGTATAAGCTATTGTAGAAATCACTTACTAGCCAAGGATGATCACGAATTTCTGATCCTCCTGCCTCCACCTCCCAAGTGCTAAGATTACAGGTGGTGTGAGGCAACACTTTCCATTTAGTAAGTAAAGCATCTGCTGCTGAACCTCAAGACCTGAGTGTGACTCTAGAGCCCACACGGTGGAACTAGGGAACCCATTTCATCAAATTATCCTTTGCTACACATATGCTGTGATGCATATTCCTCCAACAAATGATAATAGATGTAAACTATTTTAAAAGCCAGGCATGGCGGCACATGTGTATAATTTCAGTGCTGTGAAGGTGGAGACAGGTGAATCCCTGGGGTTGCCAGAGAGAGACAGCTGAGCTAATAGATGATTTCCACGTCTGTGAGAGACCCAGTCTCAATCAAAAGGTGGACAACACCTGACAAATGACAGCTGAGGTTATCCTCTAGCACACACACACACACACACACACACACACACACACACACACACACACACGAGCAGACGTACACAACAAGCCTGTGATGGCTTCACACAGAACTGGAGTCAGATATCACTTCTGCTACCTCATAGCTCTGTGGCTTTGGGGAGGATGCTCAACCTTCCTGAGCATCAGCTTTCAGATCTGCAAAATGGTCCTAGCAGTATATGTCTGGGGAGGTTATTTCTGGATTCTACAAAGGAACCTGGTGAGACGACCCATGTCCTCAAGGCTGTTACTCTCTTGGTTCCTTCAAGCCCGTCATGGTTTTGAATAGAGGTCTGAGACTTAAATGCCCTGGTTGGTCCTCCTCTGGGCAGGGCCTCTCTTACATTTAGCTCTCCCTCGGTTTGGTGCTTGTTGTAGGTGGAAAGGCCCCTACTTTGCTCCCTTCTGGTCCCACAGGGTTTGTTTGGTTTTTTCCCCCTAACTGAAGATCCCTTTATGAATCACATAACCAGAGGTCTGGACCAGCAGGGAACCTTTGGAGTCTCCAAACTAATGAGGACCCTGTGTGGTTGAGGAACCCACAAAAAGCTGCCCCTGCTTCCCATGGTACCTGTGGCCCTCCCCCTTTGTCTGTCTGGAAACACTCCTGCTCCCGGACCTTTTCATATTAAGTAAGTTTAAGTTACACTTGTTTACATGTGTGTGGGAGGGGAAGCATGTATGATATGCATTACACACGTGCGGGTCAGATGACAGCTCAGTGATCACGTTTCCACCATGTGGGTTCTGGGAGCAAGTCAAGTGCCAGGCTTGGTGGCATGTGCTTTTCCCAGCTGAGCCATCTTGCTGGCCCCTGAATTCTCATATTTTACTAGCCTGTAGGATTCCTGTGCCTTTACAGATGCTTTTGTTTTGTTTTCTTTTTTTGGTTTGCTTTTTATTTTTTTCGGCCCACTAAGGATGGAACCCAGGGCTTTGAGCATGTACTCTAATACTGAGATATAGATCTATTTTGTATCTTCTGGCTTATGAAACTCAGATCAGATGGTCCTCCTGTCCCAGAACTTTTCTGATCTTTGTAGGCAGAAGGAACACTTGAACTACCCAGAGGGGTTTTAGCCTACTTAACCTGGGCAGAAAAGCATTGTACGGCAATCCACCAGGGGGCGCTCCCCACAGAAGTGTCCAGAGTTCCTGTCATCAGCCTTGGGGTCAAGCATCTGTAACCACTGAGCTATCCTGCCAACTCTCTCTTCTTCCTAATGAGAGGAAATTGCTAAGGAAGTGTTAGTGGGAAATTCATTTTTAAAAGGGTGTATGTTCTCCTGTTCAAGTTCACAGAGTCCCTGATTAAGGACAGACTTGCCCACTCTTGGAGCCTGCTTGATTGAGGATTAAGATGTCATATTTCCCCTCCCAACCTGGGGCTCAGATGGTCTCACAGATGCAGTCCCAGGGGAGCACACAGCTAGAAGAAAGAAACTTGCACAAGTGCCCTTGCACTCTTGACACCTGACACTGAGCCATTTGTACTCTTCGTACATTCCCTGATGTCACCTGGGAGTCTGGATCCATTGCCCCTGCCAGGTACACAGGCTTCCCCAGCTAGTTTCTAATGTCAGCTTGACAAAGCTAGAATCATTTGATGGAAGGGAGTCTCAAGTGTGAAAATGCCTCCTTAGGACCAACTACCGGCAGGTCTGTAGAGTGTTTTATTGGTGATTGACGGGGGAGGGCCCAGCCCATTATGGGTGGGGCCACCCTTGGGCTGGTGCTTCTGGGTTTTAGAAACAAGCAGATTGAGTAAGTCATAAGGCGCGTGACAGTAAGCAGGATCCCTCCATGGCCTCTGCGTCACCTTCTTCCAGGTTCCTGCCCTGTTCAAGTTCCTGCTCTGACTGCTTTTGATGGTAAACTATGATGTGTGAGTGTAAGCCAAATAAACACTTTCCTCCACAAGTTGCTTTGCTCATGGTGTTTATCACAGCAGTGGGAACCCTGACTGGGACAGGAGCCATGACGTCATGTGCTTCTGTAGACCATTCTTGTGTCTGTGTCCTCACAGTGGACACATAACCATTTGGCTCATTCTGTTGCAGGCAGAGTGGCTTTGACAGCTGAGGAGGATCAGGCAGTGTCTCCCAGTGGGGGCTTCTAGAAAGGGATAGGGGTGATGCCTGCCTTTCTTAGGTGCCTACTATTGACTCAGTAAGTGGGGAGGCCCTCTGGACCCCACATTTCCCCCTTGCTCGTGAAACAGCTCTCACTTTAGAGGAATAAAAAGACAGGTAGTTTTTTCTAGAATGAGATATGAGTGTACATGTCCAAGGAATACCTATTGGTCTTCCCAGCTACCACATCCCAATGAGGTAGCAATTTCATTAATTTTTTTTGTAGTAATAGAAAAAAGAAATAAACTATGATTCAAATACATATATTGGGTAGGTGGGTTACAGAAATGCATGGAAACTCTGCCACAGGCTTTTGATGGTACCCAGTAGCATTCTTAGCCCTTGGACTGGTAGAAGCTAAGGGTTAGTGTTTTGTTAACTTGACACAAGCCAGGGACATCTAGAAAGATGAAATCTCAATTGAAAAAAATGCCTCTGCTATGTTCAGTCTCTGGACAAGTCTGTGGGGGCAATTGATTGATAACTGATGTGAGAGGGTCCAGTTCACTGTGAGCAGTGCCATGCCTGGGCGAGTGGTGATAGATTGTATGAAAAAGCAGCCTGAATAAGCCATGGGGAACAAGCCAGTTAGCAGCATCCTCCATGGCCTCTGCTTCAGCTCCTGCCTTCAGGTTCCTGTCCTGTCTTTCCTTCCCGACAGACTGTGATCAGAGACTTAGCCTGAAATAACATCATTCTTCCCCAAATTGCCTTTGGTCATGATGTTTGTCACAGCAAAACAAACAAACAAACAAACAGTCACAAGAATGTTTGGCCACTATAGCAGAGGGCAAGAAATGGCTACCGAGAGTGCTAAAGAAACCCAAAGGTAATTTGCCTCCGGATCTGTAACATTCCAACCCCTTCACATCACTGAGATCCAGTCAGTCAATTATCAGCCCTTGAAGACATGGTCCCTGCACAAGTTCTCATTCACAGGTTTTTGCTTGCTAAGCCATCTCACCTGCTGCACCTTGGTTTTTGAGACAAAGTCTCCCACTGATTTAGAAGCCAACTAGCCCTGGGGACCAACTGCGCCTGCCCCAACTAGCCCTGGGGACCAACTGCGCCTGCCCCACTAGCTAGGGATTACAGGCTCACTACCATCTGCAGCTTCCTCTTTTCATTTAAACATGGGTCCTGGGGATCAAACTTGCAACAGCCAGTCCCTACCAACTGAGTTACCTCTCCTGTCATAGGAGCTTTTCTCACCTTGGCCAGTGAGTGGAGGCAGAAGAGCTTTTTTAATGCCAGTGACCCCGAAGTAAAGTGATTTGTGTGACCATGTCACGAAGCTACAAGCCCTTTCTCAATGGATCTGAAGGATCCTGTGTCTCTCCAGGTACTTTGCAAGCTGAGAACTTCAGATGAGTTTATCGATGCCCTTCTGATCTTAAATCAACTGTTTATCTAGTGGGCACAGAGAACCAAGGGGCAAACAGAAAGCTGTCTGTGTCCCATGCTCGGGCCAGCCTGCTGTGCGTGCCCTGAAGAAGAGGCGTATATGAAGTGTCTGACATTTTCACAGAGCTTTGGCCTCACCTTCAAGTCAGGCAACATGAAATAATTCTTGATTCTCAGAAACCTGATCCCTTTCTGCAGAAGGCAGGCCGGCTGCCCACAGCTTTTAGCACCATGGACAGTGGAAGGCCAGCGGGCTCAGCTGGGAAAGGAGAGGAGGGGCAGTGTTTCGATGATACAAGGAGCAGAGGAATCTATACAGTCTACTGTATAGAGAATGCAGAATACAGGAATCTTATATACAGTATGGTGTGGATGATGCTTGGCTGGATTCGATGGCACCCGTCCCCTTTCTTACTAAATAGTCAGAGCTTTTTCGTGGGTGGAGACAAGATGAGAATGATGTCATATTTGTGCCCTCCTAGAGGGTGCAGAGACGATGAGGTTCATTAACAGAGTAACACTACATTGCTTGTAACAACGTCTTGCCCTGCTATGATGTGTCTTCAGTGTCCTGTATGCAGTAGCTATTCTTATGTTGGTTCATTGAGAGGATGTAACTGGTATTATCAGTTGTTAACTGGACAGCAACTAGAGCTACCTGGGAGACGAGCCTCTGGCTGTGCCTGTGAGGGCGTTTCCAGGTTAGGCTGGCTGAAATGGGAAGACTGATTCTAGATGGGGAAGTGCTATTCCAAGGCTGGAGTCCCGATCTACATAAAAAGGAGAAAGTGAGCTGAGTGGCAGCCTTCATCTCTCTGCTTCCTGACTGTGCATGCCATGTGACCTGTTGCCTCACACTTCTGCTGTGGTGCCTTCCTGCCATGATGGACTGTACCCTAAACTGTGAGCAAAAATAGACTATTTTTTCCTTAAGTTGCTGTTCTTAGTTATTTTAACTTAGCAATTAGAAAAGGAACTAATACAGGAAATGAGCCAGAATCTTCTGTAAAGTTCTATGTCTACATCAACGCAGGGCCAAGACTTCCTCTAAGGGGAAGCCCATATGGTCTCACGTTAGCTTTTAATCAAAATCTGTCTTCCCAGTAACCCATAGGTGTTTGATGAGAATATAGAAGCTTACTTGATTAATGAGGCTGCCAAGAACAAATAGCCACACCTCCCAGTGGCCTCTGGGACTGCGGCCAGCTTACTGTGCTGCCCAGGGTAACACACTCTTGACTCTTCCTTTACCCCGATCCAGTCCTGTGGGAGACTGAAAGACTGGGACTTTCCCTAAAGAAGATGTCATCATAGAGGAAGAATTCCCTCACAGGAGACAGGATGCTGCAAATCCCCCAGAAGACTGCCTCTGGTGGCATGTGTCACTTATCCCTTGGACGTAGGTGGCTTGGGGGAGGCAAGGTATGTATGAAGAGGTACTAACAGGAAGGCAGAGAAGGAAGTGGGAGGGTCTCCTGTTCAATGGCTCAGCTGCAGAGGAACAGACGTTTCTGACTGGAACCCTTTCTGTTTTGTACATGGTGGGGCTTGAACAACCACTTGCTGCTGGGGCAGTGCCCCTCTCAAGCCAGAAGACCAAGCAAAGCAACAACAGGCAGTGAGCTGAGGACCTTGGCTGGTTCTCCGGCCAGCATGGGTAGGAGTGAGGCTGTCCAGTGCAGAGAGTGCTGACATAAATCACCTTGGCTTCAGACAGCTGGGTTGTAGTTGAAAGGATTATGGGGGACTTGGTCCCAGGAAAGAGCAAATCCAGAGACAGAAGCAGGTCCTCTACTTTCTGAATTTCCATCAGGAGAGATAATTAGAGCTGTAGTCACTGCCTGTGAGAGACCAGGCAAGGGCTCTCTGGGGCTCGCTGACCCTCTTGACTCAAATGTGTTACTGTGATTTGGCTAATGGGCCTGGAGGGCGTCTTCTCACTGGACTCTGAGTAGAGCTGTGAGCATCTTCAAGGGATGAGATTGGAGCCCCTCCCTCCCCATCTTCCCTCACTGTGCTCTCAGGAGCTGGGGATGGAAATGACTGTCTGGGTCACAGAGGCCCTATGGGCTGAACTGTGTCTGTCCCTGGCCATCCACTGTGGGGTACAAGTTCCTTCCCCCCAAACAAACAAACAAGCAAAAACTGTACATATCATGATTCCCAGACTCCACTGCACCCTAGACAGGTGTCCTGCACCCATAAGACAATGCTATCACCCTTTCTCAGTGTGCCTGGTAGAGCTAAGGAGGGAAGGAACTCATATGACTGAGGCGGGCATATGCTATGCTGGCTTCTGCGATACCTCCAAACAGTCCCAAGAACAGAATGGGGATGAGCAGCAAGTGGAGAGCAGGAGAAATCTGAGAGAGGAACTGGGGACATGGCTCAGTGGCTAAGGTGACTGGCCTCAAATGTGGGACCTAGGGTCTGGTCCCCAACACTGGTATTTGGGAGCAAGCTGACTGGCTGCACTGACTGAATTGGTGAGCTCCAGGTCCAGTGAGAGTCTGCATAGTAAATAAATGAAAATCAACTGAGGGAAAACCCCCAACATTACCCCTCAGCCTCCACAGACATGTACACTTATGCATTTGAACACACATACACACACTATGCATATATACACAGCACACACATATACACATGAGAAAAGAATTCATCTGTATGAGTGGAGGACAGGTAGACTAGGAACATTCAGTCTGGCATCCATATCAGTCCTTTATGCAAATGCCTTCTGTTCTGCATAGACCACATCTTTCTTGAGCCCTACATCCCATTTAGTCAGCTCCATCTTAAACAGACCAGTCTCAACTTCAAACCCAACCTCTCCTGGCTCTGCTTTCTGTGTGTATCCTGAGAAAAGTTTCTTCAAGGAAACACAAATTGGGTAAGACATCAACACAAGAAAGCTTTAGCCATTCAGAACCAGTGGCTGGGAGCTTCAGATCTGGAAAGGCCTGAAGCTTGGGATCCCATCATGCCCTGGAGCAACTACGGGCACATTACAAACACCAGTGACACCCACAGGCACAGGGATTCATCTCAGTTGTCCAATTTTAAAACAGGAGCATGTGTCTCAATACTGTAAGCATGACAAGGAAAAGTATCTTTAGGAAAAAACCCAGTCCTCTTTGGTGCTGATGAGATGACTCGGTGGGTAAACCACGTGTACATGTGTGAGGACCTGAGTGTGAGTCTCCGGAATCCACACCCAGCCAGACCCAGCACGGCTCTGTAATTCCACGGCTCCCAGACAGGAGCGCCCCTGTGTGCTCTCTCTCTCACGCTCACCCTTCCTTCCTCACCTCTCTCCTGTTTACATTCTTTCATTTTTCCTCCTTCGCTGCTCACTGTCTCTCCTTTTCCCTCCATCCTGCACCCTCCTCTCTCTCTCTCTCTCCTGTCCCTCCATGCATTCCCCATCTCCCAGCTGTGTGTTAGGTCCCTTTGTAGACGGCCCCTCTTCTGCCGGTCCTCTAGCTGGCTGGAGGTCAAGGTTGTTCATCTCAAGCCCTTTCCTCCTCCCACTACCCATCCACCAGCTTCCCAGTCCTCAGAGGGCACTCAGGAAATGCAAATGGCCAGTAGTCCATTACTGTCTGCACTCGGCATAAAAACAATGCTGTGTGTGTGTCTGTCTGTCTGTCTCTGCCTCTCCCTCTCCCTCTCTCTGTGTCTCTCTGTCTCTGTCTCTGCCTCTCTCTCTCTCTCTCTCTCTCTCTGTGTCTGTCTCTGTGTGTGTCTCTGTGTATGTGTGTGTGTGTTTCTCTCTCTCTCTCTCTCTCTCTCTCTCTCTCTCTCTCTGTGTCTGTCTGTCTGTCTGTGTTTCTCTCTCTCTCTCTCTCTCTCTCTCTCTCTCTCTCTCTCTCTCTGTGTGTGTGTGTGTGTGTGTGTGTGTGTGTGTGTGTGTGTGTGTGTGTACCAGAGGCTATCCTTGGGTATCATTCCTCAGGAACTGTTACCTTGGTTTTTTTGAGACAGACTCTCTCACTGGTCTGGATCTCACCAAGAAAGCTGAAGTAATAGCAACAGCAATCTACTCACCCACAGCTGAGTACAAAGGAGAGCGAGAAAGAGACAAGGGCTCCCCAATTCCCTTCAAAGGCACACCCCAAAGAGCTAAAATGTCACCCAGGCCCACATGCAAAGCTTTTACTTCCCTGAATGGCCTCAAATGCTGGGACTATTCTTCCTCCTCTCCTTCCTCCCCCTCCCTCCCTGCTTCCTCCCTTTTCTCTCTCATCCTTTTTTCTTCTCTTTCCTTCCTTCCCTCTCCCTACAACATCATCTGCATCCCCAGCACACTGTATATCTCAGTTTCTTCCTCACCTCTGGGCTCCACTTTGAAGTCTGGAATCACACGCTGGGTTAGTGTGCTCCTGAGAATGACTGTCTTTACAAGCACTCTGCTAGCTGAGTTACAATCCCAGACTCTGGATTTGAGTCCAAATAAGGCCTTGCAATTTAAAACTGTGGCTAAATATTTTAATGAAGTTCATGATTAATATTCATGAAAGGCACTTGATGAGGATAACACAGACCTCTTAGGAGAAGCAGAATCCCTAGTGACAAGGAGCTCTCCAGACACTACTGAGCCACACTGCCAAGCCCTGCTGGAGGGAGAGTAGGCAGAGGACCTCAGAACCAGTCACCTGCCAGCTCTGCTGCTGCTCAACTCGCCACCTAGTGGATACTCGGTAGAGAAAGCCTGCACCTGCTGCAAACCGAAAGAATTCCCAGCAAAGCCGGGACCAGGAAAGGCTGCTTTGTTTATGGTTTGTGGCAAGGCGCTATGGAGTGGGCAGGGCTGAATAGCCCACATTCTCTGCTTTGGAGGAAATTACAGTGTGATTATAATGCTTGAATCTTTTTCATTAACCATAAACCCATCTGTACCACCCTGCTTGGTACCCACAACTATCAGCCCAGTTGCCACACCCACAGCAGCAGAGGGGAGAGTGTCATTAGGTGGTGATGATGGCTGACCTTCCACTAGCCTTTACACCAATGCACTTATTTCATCTTCCCAGGAGCTCCGAGGCTGCCACTTGCTCCATTCCTACTCAGTGCATACGGAGACAGAGGCTCAGAGAAATGACACACTTTGCTCAAGGTCACACAGGTTGCAAGAACAGTACTGGAACTCAACACTGTGCTTCCCAGAATTTCTTACTCTAGGGTCAGTCTGGGCAGAGAGGGGAGAGTTCTGAAAATCCAGAAAGCCATTGAAGATCATGGCCCAGAGCCATACTGAGCCAGGTTTTGACAGACCCTGGTCTAGGTGAAGGATAATCTCAGTTCTCATCTCAGGTCCACACAGGTAGACCCTGGGCAAGCTCCTTGTGCCTCCAAAGCCTTCCCCCCATCTTTATTAGAGGAAAATGAACATAAATACACAGAACTGTGTCTTCAAATGAAGGAAAGAACAATCACAAAGCTATGGTGTGATTGATGTCTCTGTCCCAGGGAAGACTGGTCCAGGCTACACCCAGGTGTTCTTTGCAGGGATGTCTGTCATGTTGGAACAAGCAGCCGTACTCAGAGGTGGGAGACATAAGTGACCAGAGTGATAAAATGGGTTAACTTAGTCTCAAGGGCATCCGATAAACAATCGTTCCCATGAGTACTAGCCCCTAGAAAGTGAACCTATTCTGGAGGTTTGGAAAGCTAGAAACAAGTGGTGTGGGGTCATTCACCTGTGTTGGAGCTGTATAGAACCCAGGGCTTCCAGCAATCTAGTCCCTCCCCCCCCCATATATATAGGTCTTCGCTGCACACAGGAGGGAGGGGATCCTTTTCCTCTTAAATCCATTTTGCTACAGTAGAGGGAAATAGATAGTTCTTCTTTAAACTGTGCCCAGCTGCTTAAAGACGTGGAGGAAAAGCACAAATGCATTTGGATGCAGCAGAGGGGGCTGGGTCTTCTAGGACATGAACTCCCACACTTGCCTGGAGTGCGGCTCCTTTGCCCTCAGTGTACATGGTGAAAATAAGGGAGGGCAATCTGTTAAAACACACATAGTTTACACATGCCACAATGATGCCTAATACTGTGTATGATATTTTACAGGAGAGACCAAGTTTAAAGAAGAAAATGAGTCGCAACAAAACAATGAGGAGAAAGGGGGACAATGTGAAGGAGGAAGAGGAGGGTGAAGAGAAGCCTGGCTTTAAGAAACCCGCTTAACCCCACCACTGATATCCTGTCTCCCCAAAGGCCCTGCTTTAATTATTATTGTTGTTTTCTGTTATCACTTAGTTCTTCTTTTTTATTTTTAATGCTGTTGATCATCAGTTACTAAACGTGTTCAAATCTCACTTCCAAGGGCTCACTAGATATATAGGACGAATCAGTCACATCCTCCCTTCTGAGCAAAATCAAGATGCGCCCCGTGTCTCTTTACGCCTTTGCCTGGAAGTTGGTTACCTTCTGTGAATGCCCCACACCCAGTAAAACAGCTAAGTTTCAAAAAAGAAAGGGGAAAACAAAAGACTACAATAGACAGGAAAAGCACTCCTGTTTTCAAGTGGGTTTTCTAGGGAAGACAAGCAATAGCCATTGTCTGAGGGGAATGGAGTGTGCCCTGGGGGGTTCCAGACCTTCTAGAGTAAGGTCTTTGGCTGCTAAGCACGAGGACCCGAGTTTGAACCGTGGACCAACTCATATTGTGGACAGAGGGAACCTAGTCCCACGAGTTTTCCTCTGACCTCCACACAAATATAGTCCAAGAGTTAGTAGGGGTTCGTTAGAGAGGCCCATTTCACAATTTGAAGTTCTAGATTTATGAAAGATCATCCAGGAGCAAGACTGACTTAATTCTGGTCTCTCTCTAGGCTTCCACAGAGTTCTTCCGGCAGAGCCTGGAGGCTGAGGCTGTCCTGCACTTGGGTTGAGATCTGGCCCGCATAGACAGGATGGATTTAGTGTCCCCACCAGGACTTTGAGGCACCACGATTCTGAACATCATCGTGGCCATTTGTGTGGGATGCTGCGCGCGTGGGTGCCAGTGCGTGGTGGTCTGTGGGAGGTGCGTGTGGGCAAGGGTGGGTGTGTCTGTGGTGCCCCAGCGGGGGACTGCGGCCCTCTGCTCCCACTTGTAGCTCCTGGGCGCCGCCAGCAGGCATATCTCCGGAGGACGCCGCGGGATGGGAGTTGATGACAGGAGGGCGCCGTCTCCCGAGTGATGGCAGTGCACGCCGCTGCCTCGCCGCCTCCGCCGCTCCGTCCTGATTTCCTTACGTCAGGGTAGCTGGGTCCCCCCTCCACCAGGGAGCCAGCGAGCAGCGGGAGAGCTGAGCGTGCGGCAGATCCCAGAGCCGGTCCACAGTCTCGCTGAATCCTGCCAAGCTCCGCCAATCCCAGTGAGCAGGATCCAGCGTCGCTGAGCCAACATCAGACGCCTCACCGGACCCAACATTCCCCAGCCGCCACCTGGTACCCGCTGGGGCGCCGGGCTCGTCCTGTGCGCCCCTCGCCATGAGTGTCGGGCTCTTCGATTCTCCAGATCAGTTCCAGCGCTGTGGCCACAGGATCCCAGGTCCGAATACCTGCCGTTGAAACAGTTGGGTGGCCAGGGCAGGGGTCTCCACGTCGGGGACGCGGAAGAGACCTGCGGAGTTGGCGTCCGAGCGCGCAGAGCGGGGCCACCCGCGCCGCTCCACCATTACTTCCCCGGGCGGCAAGGAGGAGCTGGTGGCGGTCGCCTCCCGGCTGTGGCAGCGGCGGCGGCGCGCCTGCTTGGCGGCCGTCGGCGTGCTCCTGGCCATGGCATTGGGGCTGCTGATCGCGGTGCCCCTGCTGCTGCAGGCGGCTCCCCCCGGCGCGGCTCACTACGAGATGCTGGGTACCTGCCGCATGATCTGTGACCCGTATAGCGTCGCTCCTGCAGGAGGACCCGCGGGCGCCAAGGCTCCACCACCGGGACCCAGCACCGCTGCCCTGGAAGTTATGCAGGACCTCAGCGCTAACCCCCCGCCTCCCTTTATCCAGGGACCAAAGGGTGATCCAGGGCGACCAGGCAAGCCGGGGCCTCGGGGTCCCCCTGGAGAGCCAGGGCCGCCTGGGCCCAGGGGTCCCCCGGGGGAGAAGGGAGACTCGGGGAGGCCAGGGCTACCCGGACTGCAGTTGACAACCAGCGCAGCCGGTGGCGTTGGAGTGGTGGGTGGTGGAACCGGGGGCGGTGGCGACACGGAGGGCGAAGTCACCAGTGCGCTGAGCGCTGCCTTCAGCGGTCCCAAGATCGCCTTCTACGTGGGACTCAAGAGCCCTCACGAAGGCTACGAGGTGCTCAAGTTCGACGACGTGGTCACCAATCTTGGCAATCACTACGACCCCACCACGGGCAAGTTCAGCTGCCAGGTGCGGGGCATCTACTTCTTCACTTACCACATTCTCATGCGTGGCGGCGACGGAACCAGCATGTGGGCGGATCTCTGCAAAAACGGGCAGGTCAGTGACTTTCTCCCCCTTACCCCTCCCTACCTTACCTGGCCCAACAGACTCCGCAGACCTAACAGGGGCTCGGAATAGCCGAGAACTATCCTTTTTCCTGCCACCCTCCAGCGTCCCAGCAAACTCTGAGATGGAGTGGGCGCCGGACCTCAGCATCCCGCTTCCCTGCGCACTCCGCTGTGCCTTTCCAAATGCCTGAAGCTGGACCCCGGGCACACAATGACCCTGACACCTAAACTAGGTTCTAGGTCCCCAATAGCTTGAGTCCTGGCCTGAACTGGCCTGATTTCCAGTAAAACGCAGTTCTCTTTTCCTTTGTGGTTGCACGTCCGTCGGTCACCCCTTTCCTTCTAGCTCCCTTCCTTGCGGCCTTAACTCCTGGGACCTCGCTTACACACTGGACCAGGGTTTCTGAAGTCCTTTCCCCATTCTGTGACTCTGCTGCAGAGAAAATTAGGAGCTGGGGGAGAAGGGAGTGTTGATTCTGAAGTAGCAGAGAGCCTGCCAGGGGATGGGTGAGGGAGGCCAAGCGTTTACTCAAGAAGAGGTGCGAGGGTCCACCCACTCCTCTGGTTCACCCCGCAGGTGCGCGCCAGCGCCATAGCCCAGGATGCGGACCAGAATTACGACTACGCCAGCAACAGCGTGGTACTGCACCTGGATTCAGGCGATGAAGTCTATGTGAAGTTGGACGGCGGGAAAGCTCATGGGGGCAATAACAACAAGTATAGCACGTTCTCGGGCTTTCTCCTGTACCCAGATTAGGGGCGTAGAGAGCACGAGACGGAGTGGCTTCCAGCGGCCCCATCTCCACGGGGTTCGGGCGGGCGGCTCTTTGGTGAATGTCACTCTGCGGCTTCATGACACTTCCTGACATCTCCGTTGGAAAAGACACATCCCTGCTGTCCTACTTGTCACGCCTCAGGCCTCAGTGTGTCTGATTCACCATGCTGTAGGGAGGCTGTGTCCCTGGTCCCAGTGCCCATCCTGGGGAGGAAGGGGAACACGAAGGTGGGGAGTTGGTTGAGAATCCTCGCTCTGGCAGGAATTAGTTGTGGGCAGCCCAGACTTGGGAAAGCTGATTGGACTGGACAGGCGGCCTGGAGATCCTGAGGTTTCCCAGCTCACCCCTCCCTTCCAGTGTCCCCAGGTCAAGGGCTGAAGGCCTCACCAGGAAGATAAGACGCAGGGTGAATGCTACTCCCTGGGACCTCCCTTTTTGTGACCCGAAATGCTTGTGCAGATTTTCCTGTCCATCAGCCAAAACCCACCCTTAGCTGAATTCCAACAAACACAAAATTCACCTTACTACACATACTCTCCATACTCTGCCATGCATTAAATTATGTTTTTAGACCTCTGGCTCCTGTTCTTTTTGTTAATACAGCTTCTTTACCTGAACTCCAGAGATCGACCTGGCTTTACAACCTTCTGGCCAATGCCCTGTCTTCAGCCAGTGTACTGTCCTGAAACCGGAGGTTGGCTGAAAGGTGTGTGTGTGTGTGGGGGGGGGGGTGTCAGAGCAGCGTCTCAGCCTTTGCCCTCCAGCCCAGAGTTGAGGGGATGAGAGGTGAGTTAGAGGGAGATAGGAGGGAGGTGCTGGCATACAGTTTAGGCAACTAAGTCTCTCTGGACCCGGCGGAGGGCGTCAGAAGGAAGGGTCACTGCAAAGTGTAACACAATTATAAGATGCTTGTCAGTGGGGGCCTGTGAGTTTGGGGGCTCTGAAAGAGAAGGGCAGAAAGAAGCACCCCTGGGCTGGAAGTTCTCATTCCCCAAAAGACAAACAATGTAGTTGAGGTGTATCTGTTCACACCCCAGCTAGGTCCTTGCTCTCTGAGGAGTCAGTAAGCAGAGGTATTTCTGCAGATCATTCAGCTCTCTAAGTTCAGCTGGAGCATCGTTGGAAGAGAGATGGAACTCCCCTCCAGGAGGGGTAGATGCTTTGGGGTTCATTCTTATCCTGAAAGAACTGACACAGTGGCTGGAGGGCCTGCTAATTCTGTCTCTTCCCATCAGTATCCGGTACACCTAGGTCAGGAAAACATTCTGTACAATTTGGACATTCGTTGTTTTTTTTCTTTCTCGTTTTATTTTTTATTTTTATTGTCACCCAGTTCCAACAGATAGTAAGTTATATCTTAGATAGCAGTAACTTCCTGCTGTCATTTACTGAGCTCTTTTAATTTTTCAGCTTTAAGTGAAAAAAAAAATTGAGACAGATTCTCACTGTGTAGCTCAGGCTGGTCTGGAATTGGCCATTCTCCTGTCTCAGCTTCCTGAGGGCTGGATGATGATAGGTGTGTGCTATCACATTGCCCACTTTGATTGTCTGGAAAAAAAATGTGTTTGTGGGATTATGAGATGGTTCAGTGGGTTAAGGCACATGCCACCAAGCCAAAGGATGTGACTTCAGTGCCAGAGCCTACATGGTGGGAGAGAGAACCACGTATTACAGGTTGTCCTCTGGCCTCCACATCTTGACTGTGATATGTGCACATGTGCCCCTCCAAATGTTTAAAGAACTGTGTAAGCAAGTGGTGTGTGTATCTGTGTGTGCATGTTTACACAGAAGTAAACCTGGAGTGCATGTATCTTGGTAAGGCTGGACACTTGAAAATCAAGAATGTAGGTATAATCATTCTAATTCAATTCATGTTACACACTGGCATGCATTCATGCCAGTGTAGTGTGTGAAACATTTTGGCTGCAGTTGTTCAGGAGAGTGATAAAAGCTGCCATTCCCTTTTACAAGACAATTACACCCCCTGCCTTGAGTCCTGTGGTTGCCACCATTTCTCTGTACTCTCATTTTATTTGAATAATGTTTCCCAATCATTCATTTGAGTATAAGCAATGATTATGCTTGCATTGAGTCCAAGAATACAAAGAGAGCTGGGGAAAAAGAAATATTATCAAACTATCATTTCCCAGTTCCACACACAAACAGAACCCTGATTTCCCAACCCTCTGATGGTGGATCCCAAACCTGGCAGAGCCCACCTGCACCCAGGAAGAGTCTACGGTTACAGGATGGGTATCACTTTCGGATGCCTTGTTGATTGTATCATCCTGAAATGCGATTAAAACCCAATGTCTGCAACCCAAATGAGGTCTAATTGCTATGGATCTGCAATCCCCATCGGGCCCCTAATCCTTTTTGACTTATTCCTCCCCTTTCTCTGATGAGATGGAGCTTAGACACAAAGCCCTCAGTTTAAATTTCAAAAATTAAAATTGACATGCAGCGGTGGCTTTCCTGAGAGCTGGGAGGAATTGCTAAGGAGGTGCCCCAACCTAGCTTTAGTTTCTGCATTAAGAAGCAATTTGTACTTCTAACAACACTCCCGTTTCCTCTTTATCAGAAGGGCAGGGGAGATGCCTTGCCTGCCTCTGACTATTCACGATACTTAGACAAATTTGAAGCTGAGATTTCTCCATCTCTATTCCCCTTTGTAACCCGCCTTCTTGTATTGGGGCTGCCAGGAGACTCTGCCAGAGGTGTCAACTGCTAAGAGGATGATGGATTGATGAGGGAGCCGTGAGAGGTTCAGTTTGCAGAAGCTGGCCAGCAGTCTCTGTGTCTGCCACTCCCAGGTCCCAGGCTGGCTCCTTGGTGGCCAGCTAAGGGTCATATTTGTGGGAACACAATGAGAAAGGGAGGGGCTTGGATGGGAGGCCAGGTTCCACTCTAGCCATCTCTATGAAGCCGTCAGATTTGGGGTGTTTATGGGATACACAAAGCCCTTCTTTCCAAATACTCATCCTTGCGATTTATTAAGCACGGCCCCAGCTTCTCTCCTAGTTGTATTCTCGGGCTCAGAGCATCATACAGTCATGGCCAATAAACACATAAGGGACTACTTTGTCTGCTTAAAAGCTGGAGAAATCGGGCTTGGAGAAATTCATGACCTTTCTCAGATCCTCAGACTTTTAAGAGTTGCATCCAGGAGCTGAGGAGATAGTTCACTTGATAAATTGCTGGCTGTGCAAGCAAGAGGATCTGAGTTCAATCCCCAAAACCTCTGTAAAATAAACCCAGGCGTGGTACAACACTCCTACAGTCCCAGTGTTGGGGGTAAGGATTCCTGGCACCCACTGGCCAGCCCAACCTATGTGATGAGCTCCAGGCCAGTGAGAGACCTTATCTAATAAAAAGCCTGAGAAATGACATCCAAGTCTCACCTCTGGTCTTCACACACACATGTGCAATGTGCACGTGCCCCCATGTACCCACATAACCGAGTGTGAGAGTATATGTGTACACTCAGTTGCACACTTTAAAAAGTGTAGTTGGGATTAGAACTTAGAGCTTCAGGCTACTATGCTTTGTGTGCAGAGGAAGAATGTCTACCCCCCATTCTTCAGGGCTCTGATGTAGGCGGTTTAGACAAGAAAACCCATATGAGCTTTCTTATCCAGGGCCCTCCAGATCAAGACTCCTCCGAGCATTGGGTCTTGGGATGGGGCATTTTGGTCTTGGGGCCTTGCTGATGGCCTAGCAGGGGCTTAGACACTAATTCCAGACACTCTGTTTGGAACAGTATGTCTCTACCAGCAACCTATCACAACAGCTTCCTTTTCTCCCTTGGTGGTAGTAAGGAAGGAGTGTCCTGCAGGTGCCGGAGCTTAGCTGAAGTGGGTGCTGGCTGTCTCTGCTTGGCAGGAAGGCTCTTCTCTGTTCTGAGCCTCTTTGTCAGTGGGAGGGCTCATCTTTAGGATTGCGCAAGTTCAGGACAGCTGTACCTGGCCCGGAAGATTGGGGTGGGGTCTGCACCTTCTGCTCCATCTCTCTCTTATCTTTGAGCACCTAACTCTTTAGACTCCAAGCCAAAAACCCAGCTCTGACCTGACCTGCACCTACTGATGGCAACACTGCAGAGGCCACATTGCAGGGGCTGGTCCCTTTAAAATGCACCTGATCATGCATTCCTATTGGTTAAACATTTTCTTTTGGAACTCTTATACAAACATGTATATATTTGCTATATGAATAATTTATGTAGACCATCATCAGTCACTTTAAATTTTCCAACGTTTGTGTTTCTAGTCATCTGGGGGATTCACATTCATGTCAGTGTCCATAGCCTGGTTACCTAACCAGGTCTGGAAGCAAGTCTCCTTTTTATTGGAACAAAAGTAAAAAAAAGAGGGTTAATCTGTTATTTTCCCAGTGTTAGGCATGAAAGTGTGTTCTCTATGAGTCACAGATGAGCCTGTACCCTTTAATTCTTGGCAGGCAGAGCTCTGGTCCTGTTTTAGGTATTAATATTAGTAATTCCTAATTTGTTTGTCTCTCTTTTCATTCAACGAATAATTAATTCCATTAATTTATTTAGCATACAAAATAATGTGTCTCATTATGACATTTTCATAAACACATGTCATTGTTATTTGCTTAGAGTTTTTTTTCCTTTTTATATATATATATAGCCCAGATTGGCCTCAAACTTGAGGTCCCGGCCTTAGCAGCCTTCCTGCTGGAATAAACAGTCAGTGTTTCTTCCTCCTTGACATCCAGGCTGGCCTTGAACTCTTGAGCCTCCTGCTCGCACCTCCCGAGTGGCGTGGGACTGCAGGCGTGTGCTGCCATGCTCTGTGTATTCTCTTTGTTTTAATATTTGAAATAGATAAAGTGCAAGTTTGTGCCAGGTGCAGACCTGTAATCCTAGCGCTTTAGAGGCGGGGCTGAGGCAGGAGAATCAGGAATTGAAGGTCAGCTGGGTTAAACCCTGTCTTAGATTCTTTTCCTGTTGCTGTGATAAAATATCCTGACACTCAAGAGAGAAAGGTTCATCTTGGCTCATAGTTTAGGGAAGAATGATAGAGGGCACGTAAGGCAGCAGGAGATGGAAGCAATTGGTCACATTACATCCACAGTCAATGGGGTGGTTTGAAGCGGCACGATTAGGGGGCGTGGCCTTGTTGAAGGAAGCGGTTTGTGGTGGGGCAGGTTTGGAGATCTCTTTTCTCAAGCTTCCCTCACTGTGACAGTCAGTTGACTTCCTGTTACCTACAAGATGTAAGACTCTCAGCTCTAATACTACAGATGCCTGCACACTGCCATGCTCTGTTATGATAACGGACTGGACCTCTGAACCTGTAAGTGAGCAACCCCAATTTAACATTTTCTTTATAGAGTTGCCCTAGGGGGTCCTGGTGTTTCTTCACAGCAAAAGAGAACCTTAACTAAGACAGTCAAGAAGCAGAGAGCAATGGACACATACATATCACTACCCAGCTCCTTCTTTCTGTTTTTACAGTCCAGAATCTTCCAGCCAGGGAATGGGTCCACAAAATTAAGATGGGTCTTCCCATATCAGCTAATCTAATTAAGATAACCCCAAGAGGCATTCTCAGAAGCCCATTTCCCATGTGATTCTGGGTTCTGCCATTGACAATTTATGCTAGTTATCACACATAGTGAGGTATTGTCTCAAAACAAAACTCTAACAGCTAGAGTTCCAACACTTCCCTCTTACACTTGACTTTTGGAGACTTTGCAATTGTGGTTGGGAGTGACTCATAGAATCAAGCAGTTCCAAGCAGGGCGGGTCACTCTTGGAGCTTTTCTGAGTATTGGAGAGCACATCTAGCAGCAGAGAGTTACTATTTCCCAGGCATGCTTGGGCCTCCTGTGACTTCTGTATTGGGATTTCTTTCAAGGAGGGAGAGCATTTTACAAAAGATGGCCGACCACAGCAGCAATGCAGCAAATAGTCTGTAGCAGATTTTACCATACTAGTTTTGAAGAGTATCGCTAGACCACATGTCCTGCTGTCCAGTGCTAACACCTTTAACAATACAACCTGTCACCGGCCCGTACAGTATGTTAGGAATTCTAACTGGGTACAGCTGTGTCCTCAAAGCCCCATGAGGAGGTATTGACATCAGTCCCACCTCACAGCTGAGGACAATGAGGCATAGAAAGGTAAGAACAAGGGTTGTGACCAAAGGTGATGTCAGAGCCTGAATCCTGTGGGGATGTGAGTAAGGTGCTTTCTCTTGGTAAAGTGCTTCCTATGAAAGCTTGAGGATGTGAGTTCACTTCCCCAAATCCATGTTTTGTTTTGTTTTAAAAAAGCTGGATGTGGTGGTGTGTACTTGTAATCCCAGCACTGGCTTGGCAGGGATAGACGCATCTGTGGGGGTTGGTGGAGAACCTGCTCAGTTGACTTGGCAAGTTCCAGCCCTGGGAGAGCACGTGTCTCAAAAACAAAAGGTGAACAGCTCCCAAAGAAGGGACCTCTGGCCTCCCCAAGCACATGTACACACATGCACAGGCACATACGTGATCACACACGAAAGGAAGGCACAATGAGGACATGGTTCTACAAATGCACTATGCAGGTAAGTTAAGGTCAAGAATCTCATGGGGTCCAGGTAGTAGGTGCTAGATCACTCCTAATCACCGTAATGAGTTGTGGGTTTCTCTTCAGGACCACCTGCTCCCTAATAAATGATATGGAGACCTTTTAATTAATTATAAATGATTGGCAGATAGCTTAGGCTTGTTACTAACTAGCCTTGACTTTACTGTGTAGCTACAGTGACCTTCAATTCTTGATTCTCCTGACTCCATCTCCAAAGTGCTGGGATTATAGGTGTGTGATACTATGCCCAGTTTATGAGGTTCTGAGACTATAAGCAAGGCCTGTATGCATGGTATGCAAAACAAACAAACAATAACAACAACAGAAAACAACCTCCAAAACTCCCAAATTAAAACCAAAAAATTTCCCCAAACCAAAAAGCAAAAAATACTCTTCTAATTGAGCTATATTCTTATGCCCTTATATTTATTAAATTAAATTAATTTATTTATTTAGAGTCAGAGTCTCACATGGCCCAGGTTGAACAAGAACTTGCTATATAGAGAATGATCTTGAACTCATAAATCTCTCAAGCTCTGTGATTACACACCACATGCAGCTTATTGATTTTATTTTGGGGACAGGGTCTGGTCTGTAGTCTGGGCTGTCATGACTACCCTGCCTTAGCCTCCTGAGTCCTGGGATGACAGATGTGCCTAATTCTGGGGTGTGATTTCTCAGTCAGAACAAAGAGAAGCTGAGTCAGTTTTCTGAAAAGATGGGGCCCTATCTACCTCAAACCATGTTTGGAAAGTTGGGTGATTTCCAACAGCTTATACAAAGAAGCATTATTACAGCCCACAAGGCTCTAGCTGTGCCTCTAGGAATTGCCAGAACCTTCCAATCCAAATGAAAGGTTGGCCACAGTCACGTTGAACCCCTAGGCTGTTCCACTCCCTTGTCCAGGAGAACTTCCTGTGTTCAGGGCTCCAGGGAAGATGGCTTCATTTCTAGTTGGTCCCTTACTAGGTGCTTTTGCTGTCACAAAGATTTTATTTTTTCCAAATGGAAAATATCTTTTGAAAACCACTGACATAATACATACTTTTAAAAAGATGTAAACCATATAGATAAATATAAATGGAAAGTAAAAAATTTATCTTCCTTTTCTTTGATTTCTCCTCCAGAGATAATTTCAGTAATAGCACAGTGGTTTGCATTCTTCTAGAACTTTCC
Organism: Sigmodon hispidus; assembly: GCA_004025045.1. NCBI lineage: Eukaryota > Metazoa > Chordata > Mammalia > Rodentia > Cricetidae > Sigmodon > Sigmodon hispidus. The sequence goes on along the minus strand of PVIH01003337.1, from coordinate 57,637 downwards.
AACACACATCAGTGTGGATTTGCATACAACTTATCAGCTGCTCTTTGCCCACCTTTCCCCCCAAGGAGTAGGTGCAACAACTCTGCCTTTTAAGCTTGTGTGTGTATGTGTGTGTGTGTGTGTGTGTGTGTGTGAGTGTTCACCTGCATGTAGATAGATACACTTGTCCAGTGGCTTCTCCAATCCTTCTTTACCTTATTTTTTAGAGTGTGCTGTGGTGTATGTGCTTAGGCCCATGTGTGCCATGATGCACATTTGGAAATGGGACAATTTTGGGTGCCAGTTCTTATCTTCTATGTAGTTTGAGACAGGGTCTCTGGCTGTTCATAGCTGAGCTCACCAGGCTGGTGGGCCCATTATCTTCCAGGGATTTTCTTGTTTCTGCCTCCCAGCTCACTGTCAGAGCACATGCTACCACATTGGGTCTCCACGTGGGATCTGGGGATGCTGAGTAGGTCTACATTGCTCACACCCACTGAGCCATTTCCCTAGTTCTTAACCTTATTTTGCAAAGCAAGGTCTTTCACTGAATTTGGAGCTTACCAACTGGGGTAGGTTGGCTGGTCAGTGGGTTCCAGAACTCTGTCTCTGCCTCCTCGGCACTGGGATTGCAGACATTTGCATGTAGGTATTGGAGCCACACATTGGAACCAGTTATTTCCCTTGATCTTTCTACTTTGTTTATTGAGGAGAAATCTCTTGCTGTTCAGCTTGCTCTGGGGATGCCTGGTTCTGCCTGTACATAGGCTTTGTTTTGCCTTTAGTCCAATCATGAGACAAGGTCTCTCCGTGTATTCCAGGATGCCCTTGAGCCCACAATCCTGCATCAACCTCCTCACTCTTCTTATTGCTGAGATTACAGGATATGCCATCACACCCAGCTAAAGCTGTGTTTCTTCTCTTAATGAATGTGCAAGTGTGCATGTGCGTTTGGGTTACCAGCATGCACTACAGCACCTTTTGTTTTTAAAATGTGGCTTCCATGGATTAAACTCAGGTCCAGGTGCTTGCAAGACAAACACAATACCTCCCTGAGCCACCTTTCCTGCTTAAACTCTGCTTCTTAGAGTATAAAGTATATTGCTTGACCAAGTGGAATTTTCTTGGGCTTGGCAAAATAAATCCCTTCCTCCAGGTGGACATGGTTCTTGCAAAGCTACTGTTTCATGGATATGAAGCAGACAAGCTCAGTCAGCTACCTAGCGCCCAGATGACCCAGGTCCCCAGGCCTGGGATCTGGAGAATGGCTCCTTCTCTTCCTTTCTTCTTGTCCTGCAGTCATGTCTTGGGCTGGAGACTGATGCATCTGCCACCCTCATGCTGGACCTGGGACTGAGGGTGAGCAGGTAGAGCTGGGTGGTCTATTCTAACATCTGGAAGCTGGAGGACAGGGTTCTGGGACATCAGGATTTCTGATGTGTTTCCAGCAACCAAACTGAGCAGTAGACAGCAGTGGAGTATCCCAAAATAGCCTGGCCCTTTGAAGGCAACCAGGTCAGAAGGTAGAGAGCCAGGAGGAAAAAGCATTAAACCCTGTGGGTTTCTAACAAGACAATCCTTTTTATCTATGTTAACTGGCTTAATCTCAACAGTGGAGTAAGTGGAGATTTAGCAAGTGAGAAGTCTTAAAGATTGAAACAGAGGAGACAAGCGTTGTGACATGCCCAAGGTCACACAACAACGGAACTTCCGGAGATTGAAATCTAGGTACCCCTGACTTCAAAGATCCACCTTTTGTCACCCCTCCTTCCTCCCAACTACTGGTCATTTAATATTTATTGTCTAATTTCCTGGCTGCAGCCTTAACATTTAACTTATTGTTGTTATGTGTGGCCATATGTGTCAGTCATTCATGAGGAGGTCAGAAGGCATATTGACTTGCTTCTCTCCTTTTATTTCAATTTTTAATAATCACATTGTATCTATTTAGTGTATATGTATACGTGTGCTTGTGTGTGTAAAGAGGCTTTCCCATGGCAGACATGTGGAGGTCAAATGACATCTTGTGGGAATCAGTTCTTACCTTTTGATGCGTGTAAACTCAGGTCATCAGTGACAAGGGCCTTTACCAGCAAAGCCCTCTTGCTGACCTTTGCCTTCCACTTTTACATGGTTCTGGGGATAAATTGCAGGCCATCAGGTTTGTATAGCAAGCATCTTTATTTGCTGAGCTGTCCTGCCTATCACAGTAGTTTTCTTCTAGAAAATGCCACCTAACGTACAGGACCATTGCAGAAAGGGAGTATTTTGTGTTTTATAGCATCTGACCCTTGAACATTTGCCAGGAGCCAAGGGCTAAAGCCCTTACTGTCTTAAGCAATGCCATGAATTCAGGCTTTCAGGCTAGGTTTAAGTTAGGTTTCCTTTTACCATGCGGTAAGTCTCTTCCTAGACAACAGGTGGCTCCCTTCTGGTTAGGCAATTGACTGATAATAGATAGATTTCCATAGTAACACATCCTGTTAGCAAAGCACTTTCTAACTGTGAAATTTCCCCACCCCATGGCTCTACATGCACTCCCCCATTTGAGTCTCTATGTAACTGCTGGCTGAAAAATAACGTTTCAGAGCTTGATCAGAACGTTGGTCTTGCTCTCACTCCTTTGTGTTTCTTATCCCTCCATTTGTTTGCCCTACTTCCGGTCCATGCTGATGACCCCAGAGCCGGAAGCTAACATCCTCATTGTCTTAAGCTATGTCATGAATTCGGGTGTTTTCCTTTACCACTAGTTAAGTCTCCTCCCAGACCACAGGTGACTCCCTTCAGGCAATTGACTGATCACAGATAGATTTCCATAGTAGCATACCTTGTTAAACAAAATACTCTTTTAACTGTGGATTTCCCCCACCCTATGTGCCTACGAGTCTCTATTTAACTGCTGGCTGAAAAATAAAGTTTCAGAGCTTGAACAAAAAAATTTTGACTTGCTCTCATTTCTTTGTGTTTCTTGCCCCCCCCATTTGTTTCACCCCCTTTCTTCAGGTCCATGTTGAAGACCCATTGGCCAGGACAAATGTTTATTTTGAAAAATAACCACTCTGGGGACTGGAGAGATGGCTTGGTCAGTAGCATGCGTACTTTGCAAGCATGAGCATCTGAGTCCAGTGTCCAGCTGAAAAAGCAGATGTGGTATTGATATTTGTAATCCTAGCTCTTAGGAGCTGAGATAGGTGGATCCTAGAGCTCAATGTCAAGCCAGGCTAGACTAATTGGCAAGTCTCATACTAGTGAAAAACCTTATCTCAAAGAACAAGAAAAGTATCTTTCAAGGTTGTCCCCTTGTTCCACATATACATGCTCATAGATGTTCATGCACTCATACAGGAGTCTGTAAGATGAGACCTGTGTCCCCCTGTGTAGGCAATTGGGAGGATTCATGAAATGTAAGAACACAGTAGAAGGTACAGAATAAGCATTTGAGATATAAGAGGATAGGAAATCTTGTTGAAATGATGACCTGACATCATATTATCCTCTGATGAACCGAAATATTTCAGAAATTATCACAAAGCCATTGGAGTAAGATAAGAATAAATTTCAGTTTCAACATGTCTGTATGTTGGAAGCCACCAGAATCTTTCCAGACATCACTGCAATCCTTTTAGTAGTCCTGTGAGATAAAGACAAATGTGATAGTTTTAATTGCCAACTTGACACATCTTAGAATCATCGAGGAAGAGTCCCAACAAGGGATTATTTACATTGGATTAGTATGAGGGTATGTCTATGGGATTGTGTTAATTTAACTAAATTAATTAATGTGGGGATATCCAACCAACTGTGGATGGCACCATTCTTTAGGCAGGTGGTCTTCCTAAGAGGAGACATTGAGCTGAGTGTAAGCAAACAAGGAAGCAGGTGAGCACGCACACATTCATTTCTCTCTGCTCCAGACTGTGCCTATGATGTAACTGTTTGAGATTCCTGCCCTGTTTTCCCTACACTGATGGACTGTAACCTGAAAATGGGAATTGAAATAACCCTTTCTTTCCTACTTTGCTTTTTTTCCAGGTGTTTTACTACAGAAACAGAAATGATATTAGAACAATGTAATAGTCATTTTCCTGCTGCCATGATGTGAATATCCCAACAAAGCAATATTGGGGAGAAAATGTTTGGGCTGATAGTTCCAAGGGAGATACAGTCCATCACAGTAGAAAAGACATTACCACAGGAGCACTAGAAAGAATGGGAAGTGGGTCAGGCTCTAAACTCTATAGGCCAACTCCAGGCCCTGCCTCCCAATGGTTCCACAACTTTCTAAGCAGCATCATAAACTGGGGACCAAGTATTTAAACCCATGAACCAGTGGGGAATTTTATATTTAAAGTACCACTACAAGTGCATCCATTGCACAGGTAAAGGAGCTGCTGCAATTGTTTTGTGTGTCCAGGACCCTTCTCATCATTCATGCCTTAACCCCCAGAAAGGATGAGGTAGAAAGCTTTACTTCTCAATGGTAAACATTAAAGTGTGTATGCTACTCAGGCTCACATCACGGTACAGATCCTGATGGGAAGGTGGTGGTGCAGGTTTCTTCAGGCTAATAAACCCCTGTGCAATTGGGCCCAGAGCCAGGAACTAAGTCTTAAGGCTCTGCTACATGAATATGCTAACTCCCATTGACAGCACAGGCCCATTACAGCCTGCTTTCAAATTGACGTGCACAGCTGGGGCCTCTGTCATGCATAGCAAGAATACCTGTTAATCCCACTAAAGCTCCCACGACTAAAGGTTGTGGAGGGTCAGAACAGACCATTCCAGCAGGCACTTTGAGGGTGTACGATCCAGGCTAATCCCCATTCAAGACCCGCCCCTTTCTGGGATCAATATGGACCCTGGAAAGCTTTGAATGGCTTGTTGCTTCTTTCCCTAGCTCCAAGACACATGTACCGGAGACCCCCAGGCCCTGCGCAAGGGCAGAGTACTCTGGAGTTTGAAAGATGGCTTGGCGAGCATAGGCTTCCCAGGACTGGGATACAGCTCATTTGGTAGAATGTTGCCTCATGTATGAAGTCCAGAGTTCAAACTTCAGCACTGCATAAACTGGGCTTGGTGCTTCACATTTGATATTCCTGCACTTGGAGGTAGAGGCAAAGGCACTTGGGGGAGAGTTCATAGTTTTTCCTGATTAGTTTTCTGTCAACTTGACACAGGCTAGGGTCATCTGAGAGAAGGGAGCCTCAACTGTGAAAATGGCTCAATAAAATAGGCTAGTGGCAGGCCCACTAGGGCAATTTTTAAATTAATGATTGATGTGGGATGGTGGTCCTGGGTTCTATAAGAAAACAGGCTGAGCAAGCCATGGGGAGGAAGCCAGTGAGCAGCACCTCTCTATGGCCTCTGCTTCAGCTCTCACCTCAGATCCCTGCCCTGTTGGGGCTTCTGCTCTACCTTTGATGGTGAACTGTTATACGAAAGAGAAGACAAAATAAACCCTTTCCTCCTCAACTTGCTTTAGGTCATGACGTTTTGTCATAGCAAAGGTCATCCTGAGCTACATAGACCCTGCCTCAAAAAACACTCAAACTTAAATATCTTCTCCTTGTGTGTCCACCACACCCTTTTGTCTTTCTTTAAAAAAGGATTACTTACGTTTGCATGTAAATGTCTGTGAATGAGCACACACTTGTGTGACTGTGAGTGCCTGTGTGAGCTTGTACACACACCTCTGTGGCTGTGAGTGCCTGTGTGAGTGCGCACACACTTGTGTGACTGTGAGTGCCTGTGTGAGCGTGCACACACCTCTGTGACTGTGAGTGCCTGTGTGAGCTTGTACACACTTGTGTGACTGTGAGTGCCTGTGTGAGCATGCACACACTTGTGTGACTGTGAGTGCCTGTGTGAGCGTGCACACACCTCTGTGGCTGTGAGTGCCTGTGTGAGCGTGCACACACCTCTGTGGCTGTGAGTGCCTGTGTGAGCGTGCACACACCTCTGTGGCTGTGAGTGCCTGTGTGAGCGTGCACACACTTGTGTGACTGTGAGTGCCTGTGTGAGCGTGCACACACCTCTGTGACTGTGAGTGCCTGTGTGAGCGTGCACACACCTCTGTGGCTGTGAGTGCCTGTGTGAGCGTGCACACACTTGTGTGACTGTGAATGCCTGTGTGAGCGCGCACACACTGGTGTGACTGTGAATGCCTGTGTGAGCATACACACATTGTGTGACTGAATGCCTGTGTGAGCACACACACTTGTGTATGCAGGTGCTTGTGCCCATGCATACTTTGAGAAAACTGGAGGGCAATCAGATATCATTTCCACATAATTTTTTGGGTCCAGTTCTCTCCCTGAACTTGAGACTTGCATTTTCTTGGGTACACTGAAAGCCACAAAGACTCAGCAATCTTCCTGCTTCTACTACCTCCAAAGTTGGGGTTATAGGCATGTGAAGGATGCCAGGCTTGTTACATGAGGGCTTGGATTTGAACTCCAGTCCTTATGACTGTGCAGCAGATACTCTTAACTGCTAAGCCATATTTGTGGTCCCTGGCACCAGGTTTTGAGTGTGAGGGGTGGAGTATAAGGATGGCATCAAGGAAGGTGTGAGTTTGGATGCTCAGCACTCACATAAGAAACAAGCTTGGCTGTATTTCTGTGCAACCCCAGCCATTGAGGATAAGGTCCCTGGGGCTCACTGGGCAGTCAGCCTAGCTGAGCTGGTGAGCTCCAGATTCAATGAGAGAACTTGACTCACAAGATAAAGTGGAGAGCAATAACACACACACACACACACACACACACACACACACACACATGACACCAAGCAACAGAATGATCATATATATACATACATATATATATATATATATATATATATATATATATATATATATACTTGCTTTACTTTTGAGAGAGGATTTCATATATTCTAGGCTGGCTTCAGATTTGTTATATACATCTCCAAGAAGAGCCAGTAGCTCCTGCCTCCAGCTTCCAAATGCTGGATAAGGGTATATACCTCCACATTCAGTATCAGTCTTGATAAGAAGAAGCCCTATTCTAACACCTGAGGCTATTGAACCACTTGTTTTTCCCTGCGACCCTATCTATGTACAGTTTATACCTCAGTGCCCCCTGCCCCAGGGGATCCACTGCTGCCGTACTCCTACTCAGAGCTGGTACTGGAACTTCAGGTCTTGAACATGCTGGACAAGTGCTCTACCACTGCAGTATACTGTTTTGTAGAACCGGTTTATAAAGAATATAGAGGTCCATGGCTTGCCTGGGGATACACAGCTTTGCCCAGTACTGCCAGAACTGGTCTTAGGTCCCATTCTCCTGCCCCATACCACAGGGCTGGCTGGATAAGCTATCTTTACCTTTTTTCACCTTTGTCTGTTTCAACAAGGACTGTGACAGTAACTGTTGTGTGGCAATTGCTCCATAAATGTGATATCTCGTGTAATACTCTCAACTAGCAGAAACGAGGCAGGATTAACTCTGGCTGAAAGATGAGCACCCAAAAAAGGCTCAAGTTAAGAACCGGCCAAGATCCCACAGATAGAAGCCAGAGTCTCCCTGTGTCTCCTTTCTGAACTGGTCTGGGACGATCCCCACGAACGGGTAGTGCAGAAATGGGGACGTAGAGGTGGTGACTTAGGCAGCCAGAACCCCGCCTTTGATACCCCAGGCAGCACTTTTGGGCGCCTCCCACCCACTCTACGCCCCTCCCATCGCTGCAGGGCTCCGCAGAAGCCATCACCATCAGCTTGCGTGGAAACCTGCCAGGGAGACAATGAAGGCATTCAGGCCTTTATTTATTTATTTCGCAATAAAGAAACTTCATGAATAGACGGATATTTGTTCACCTAATTCACTTTTGCAAATGCAGTGTCCTTCAAAGGAAGATTTGTTTGCGGAGCCCGAGTCTCGGCTCAGGCAGGAGGTTAAAAATAGCTCCCGGCAGTACCGTATTTCTCAGTAAATCAGTGTTGATAATTTAATAATAAAATTAGTCTTACATCAGGTTCCAGATAGCGGCTCCTCTGACATGCAAATCGAATTCTGCTCCCCAAATAAACTCGGGCAACTGGTGAGGCTGCAGATTCTCAGGCTGAGACTTTGGGGCACTATAGAGTCTTGCACTCAGTTCAGTAAGAAGGCCTGCCAACCCTAATGTGGTCATCTGTATTATTCGAGTTCCACTGGGGATGGGGAGGCGTTTGCCCCATAGCAGTTTTACCCAGCAATCCATCTCCCTGGCCCACTATCTTAGGTTTTTTTGAGAGAAAGTCTTTCAATTTTCTCTGGATGCTCACTAATTTGGCTAAGCCCTAGAATCTCAGGGAACACTGTGGCTGTGATTACAGACCCATGCCACTACAGCCGACTTTTTATATAGATCCTGGGGGTTGAACTCCTGGGCTCGTGCTTGCCTGGAAAGCATTCACTCACTCCTGTAATCACATTTTAGTAGCTAGAGACCATCAAGAGGAAGGCTGGGAAAACTCACAGACCACAGGGATTTCTCATGCAGCTGAGAAATTTGTCTGAGGGCAGAAGTGTTGGAAGGGAATAGAGGTTAACACCCCCCCACCCCTGTGGATAAAGGCATTTGCTACCAAGCCTGACAATCGGGCCTTCAATCCCGGGCCCCACACAGTGGGAGGAGACAGCCAACTCCTGAAAGCTGTACTCGGACCTCCACGTGTGGGAGTGAAGTGATGCCCACGTAGACACGTACACTGGGGAATGACAACCGTTGCTTGCAAGGCAAATGGGAGATGTCTACACTGACACAGAATTTAGGGGCTGAGGTGCTTTGAGGAGAGAATAGAAGCAACAAGTTGTCTTGGGAAGAGCTAAAGAAGGGAGTCCCCTGCTAGGCCCTCTGGATGGGACCCTCAGGCCCCATAATAACACCCATGATGTTATTATGTGTGTGCATGTGCACATGTGCCTGTGTTCATGGGTGCAGGTGCCCAGGAGGCCAGCAGAGGGCCTCAGATCCCCTGGAGCTGGAGTCACAGTCACATTGCATGTTTCCCAGGAACTGAATTCAGGTCCTCAGCAAGAAGAGCAAGCAAGCTTAACCACTGAGCCTTTTCTGCAGCCCTGACCCAGGCAGTGCTTCTTAAACTTCCTCCACTCAGCCCTTTTTCCCCATGAAATTTTTATACCACTCTGGATATATAGGTATATAAAATATGTATACAAACCAAACATTTACTGATACTAAGACATAAAAAGATTTATCTTAAAATAATTCTTTAGTATACATATAATTTTACCATTTATTAAAGATGAAAGCTAATTTGCATACTAATGAGATAGTGTGCTTTAAAAAAAATAAGGAATTAAATCATGGCTGAATGTTTGATACTGCAGGACACAGAACACCTTTCACACTAGTATTAGTTTTTTGGTTTTTTTTTTTTTCTGTTGCTGTGATAAAATACCATGGCCCAGGGTCGTGCAGAGGGAAGATTTATTTGAGCTTATGGCTTCAGAATGACATGAGATCATGAGGACAGGGTTATAGCAGCAGGCAGGCATGGTACCCAGAAGAGAAAGCTAAGAACCTACACCTTCCACCAAAAGCACAAAGCAGACAGAGTGAACTGGAAACAGGGCAAGGCTATATCATTTCCAAGTTTCCAGAGATCTGCTTCTTCTAGCAAAGCTGCACAGGCTAACCCTCCCCATGATTGCCACCAGTTGGAAATTGAGAGTTTGCCTGAGCCTAGAACCAGACATTTTTCATTCAAAACACAACTTTTTTTTTTAGTTGAGTGATAATTTGATTTTATAATAAATAATGTTGAGGATGTCATTTTGCATAAATATTTGGTGCAGAAGTATGCTCAGGAATACTTCAAGAATTGTTGAGTATTCTGTTTTAGTCCCAAACCAAAACTCACTGAACAAATATTTTTATGAAATGCAAATCAGCAACTCAAATAGCAGCTAAATTTTTGTTACCACATTTCATTTCTCTGTGTTCATATGTGTATTTGGGGGTGGGTACATGTGTGCCCAGCTGTGTGTGAGAAAGTCAGTGGACAATCTGACAACCTGCGGGACTCAGTTCTCTTCTGCTGTGTGGGTCCTGACGATGAACTGCAAGTCTTCAGACTTGGCACAGGCGCCTTTACCTGCTCAGCCATCTCTCCAGCCTTGGGTAGCATTTTAAAAAGCAGACATTCAAGCACAATACAAACCAAACATCCCTCCTTTCTTTCCCCTAAGCAGTCCGTGTTTTCTTTAGGTCTTTTTATCACAGAAGAAAGGGAGTGAGCGATGACAGGCCCATAGGAAACGCCTCTGTTTTCCATAATTGAGCCATTATGCTTCTTTAAGAGTGGAAAACACACACACATAGGGAAAGACACTGCAATTCATAACATACAGCAGTCTTGTGTCCCAGCTCAGGGGTTTCAGGCAGCACTTGCTGGCTTTGCGAAGCAGGACAGAGTGAGCATTCAGGGAAGTCCTATAATGCGACATGATTGAACACTACCCAAAACATCTCAGATTCACTATACATTTGATTTTGGGTTGATTTTTGACCACTGAATGCCAGGAACTTTTTGTTTTGCTGAGGATTTTTTTTTGTGAGCCCCTCAAGTGGGGATGAACCCACAATCTAAGACACTATATAGCTAACCTAAGGTCTGAATTTAGACCCACCTGTGAGGTACGCTCATTCATTCATCCATTCTTCCACTTGCCTCACTGTTTCTCCACTCTCTTTTCTGCCTCAGTTTCCTTTACCTCTGCACTGCTGTCTCTTTTCTTGTCAGTCTTCCTCACTGGAGATGACGTTCACGCGTGAGAGCGGGGTCTAGACTTCTGCATGTCAGTTCCTGTCTAGTGGAGGAGAGCAGTCCTCTGTGTCTGAATCAGGTGATGGCCCCTAGGCTAGGGACACTGAGCTAGGTATGGTGATATAGCTAACTCTACTCAATCCCTCCCACCCTGTGTTGGTTCCTCAGGCTCCTGGGACTGCACCACACACTGCTGAGACAAAGTCCGCATTGATGGGCTGAGGAGCTGTGTCACAGAGGAGAGGTAGTCTGGGGTGCAGGAAGAGAAGCCTGAAGAGCTTGATCTCTGATAGCTTGATGCACTCGGGTGTGTACTTGGGTGTATGTGGTGTACTTTATATATGTTTGGGTGCTGGAAATGGGACACAGAGTCTTATCTAGACAAGAGCTCTACTACTGAGCTAGTCCAAGCCCTTAGTTATCAGGTAGAAGAAGAATAAGACTTTGTAGGAGGTTCTAGAGCAGTGGTTCAAAACCTGTGAGTTGTGACCTCTGTGTAGGTTATAAATCCTGCATATCAGATATTTATATTACAAACTATAACAGTAGCAAAATTACAGTTATGAAGTAGTAATGAAATAATGTTATGGTTTGGGGTCGCCACACCATGAGGAACTGTATTAAAGGGTCACAGCATTAGGATGGTTGAGAACCTTTGTTTTAGAGGCATCAAGATTGACATGGAGGGGCTGGAGAGATGGCTCATCTGTGCTGTAGCGAAGACCAGAGTTCAGTTCCCATGTCACACAACTATTTGTAACTCCAGATTCACAAGATCTGATGTCCTTTTCTGGCCTCTGAGTGTATCTGCACTTGTATGATCGTACCCCCTAACACGTACATAATTAAAATTAAAATATATCTTAAAAATTGAAAGAAATAAACCACAGAAGACTGGCACTGACACCAGGACTGTATGTAATAAACTAGTGTGTGTACAGGAAGGCTGTGTTGTTTTAAAAGAGAATGATTAGGAGGTGTGGCTTTGTTGCAGTGGGTGTGGCTTTGTGGGAGAAAGTATGCCACTGTAGAGGCTGACTTTGAGGTCTCATACCTGCTCAATCCACACCCAGTGTCTCAGTTCACTTTCTATTGCCTTTGGATCAAGATGTAGAATTCTCCAGCACCAGGTGTGCATACATACTGCCATACACCCAGCTGCTATGTTCTCTGTCATAATGATAATGGATTAAACTTCAAGCCACCACCTCAGTTTAATATTTTCCTTTACAAGAGTAGCCGTGGTCATGGTATCTCTTCAGCAATAGAAACCCTAACTAAAACAAACACCTCAACTTCTGAAGGCCCTGGAAAAGACAGGTCTATGTAAACAATTTATAAAATATCAGGACTCTCATAACCCAGGGCTGTTAAACCTGAGATCTTTCCCAGCTTTCTGGGTCACTTCCATTTTCAAAAGTGTATTTTTCTTTCTTAATAAGCCATCTATTTCTACCACTATTCTGTCGCGCACAACCTTGCCAGCAAGGAAAGCACAACACCCAGGATCTTCTTTCAGCAGTTTATTCAGGACCTTTACAATTGTTCTCTCTTTGTTCTTCTCTCTGCTTCTCCTTCTCCTCCCCCAGGAAACCCTGCCCACTGACTAGAAACTCTCAGGGCATCCAATCCCAATAAGCCACATGGGCACAGCTCATAGGTCCACATATGCAGCAGCAAACCACTCCCCAGGCTTAAGCCAAATAAGGAGTTGTTTATCAAAAGAGAGCACTCACCCACGGCGGGGGGGGGGGGGGGTGGAGGCCGGAAATCAGCACCATCTTTAAGGTGCAGCAAGAGGCAGCTCTCTGCAGCTCCCCCTTATTTAATAATTAAAAAATTAAAAAATCAAGCAAAAGCAGCGGGCAAGAGCAGAGGCCTAATCCCCATTGTGCAAGAGGACTTGTGCTTTCCCTAATCCAGGTGTCATCCACTCAGACAGGGACAGACCTGTCCGGCACCCGTTTTCATGAGGACAGGATAGTGAGTGCCAACCTGTATGCAATTAGGCATGCTCTTCATGAAGCTTTTCCTAGGCAAAACCATGTGCAGTGCTTAGCCTCACAACCCGTGCCAAACATAACTCTTTCAAGGCAGCAAGCCAAACATGTGGGGGCTGTCCCACCTCAATGGCAGTGAAGGCTTGAACAATCATGACCATGCTCCTACGTTGTGTGAACCTCATTTTGCAGATGCACCACAGGCAAATCAGAAATATCAACACCATCAAGCCAGCCAGAGCACCCATTCCCGCCCATTCCTTCAGATGATTGAGGGCGGTGGACATTCATCTCATCAGTCCTTCAGCAACTCCAGGGTCCACTCGAGTTGAATTCACAGCAACGATTGCAACTCTCAACTTCTCCATGGTCACTTCGAATTCACCTGACCAATTTCCTATAAAATAACTTGACAAAACTTTAGACAAATTTGCATCATAGAAAAATTTTCATACTGAATAGAAGTCACACATAGGGCCTGATACTTCCATTCGCATCCCAACTGAGCCATCTGCCAGAGGACATCAACCTCCTCTTGCACCAAGTCAATCCTTTGGTTAACCAACATCAGCCCACGTTTAAGCTGGGCAGAAATGCCTCTTTGAATGTCTAAGGCATGGGCTACATTGGCAGACAAATTATTAAGTGTTTGAGCTGTCTGGATGTTGTGACTCATAGCAATGGCGGCCATGGTGGCCCCAATTGCGGCTAGGAAAATGGCTGTAACAACAGCTACAGTAATACCAAAATCTCTCCTAGCTCTAAACAAACTCATGGCATTAGGGCTTTGTACCAGGACAGGTACCCATTCCAGGGCCAATCCTCGCCCTCAAAGTCAGCATCATACTTGTCATTTCGGACCTACCTGGTTAGCCGTTCTGGTACCCACACTGGATCTTGCCGGTCCTGAGGAAAGACACAAACAGAACCTCTCACCCATGTAAGCACTGGATCAGGACCTTGCCAGTGACCCATGAAAATATCCTTCCATTTCACCATGCCTCTGTGGCTAGGGGTGAGAATCAGATGTCTATCTGCTGCGGAGTGGCCATCAACATCCAATTTTAAAAAATTAAGGGTAGACAGAGCTATAGATAGTCTTTCTTTGAGGGTGCGGCTGTGGCCTATTCCCCCTTTTTGTTTTTGTAAGCATTCCTTCAGCGTGCGATGAGCACATTCCACTATACCTTGTCCTTGTGGATTGTAAGGCAATCCATGAGTTACTTGTACATCCATTTGCCTGCAGAATGCAGTAAACTGTGTTCCAGTATAAGCAGGGCCTTTGTCAGTTTTTACCTGCAGGGTCTTTCCCCACGCTGCCCAGGCCTCTAGGCAGTGCACAATAACATTGCATCCTTTCTCTCCTGACATGGCAGTGGCATGCAAGATACCAAAGCATGTATCTACAGAAACATGTACATACTTTAAGGAGCCAAATTCAGAAATGTGAGTAACATCCATTTGCCATACTTTTAATGGCAAGATTCCTCTGTGATTAACACCTAGGGAAGGTGAGTGGTGATACACCACACATTGAGCACAATCCAAAACTATCTGATGTGCCTCAGCTCTGGATATCTGAAACTTTTGTTGTAAGGTCTTAGCATTCACATGATATAGCTGGTGAAATTCTTGAGCTTTGACTACAGGAGAGGTAAGGAATACCCAGTCCTGTCTAGTGCACATATCCACCTTGGCATTGCCTTCACTGAGTGGACCAAGGAGGCCAATATGCGCATGGATATATTGAGGAAAAAATCTCTCCTTTACTTGCAAAATCAAGTCTTGCAAGTGGCTAAATAGGACAGCGACCGTCCTGGATGATTTTATTGGTCCTGCCACTTCAAGCACCTTTAAAGCATTAACCACATAGGCTGAGTCAGATATCAAGTTAAAGGCAAAATGGCATTCTTTAAACACCTCACATACTATTTGAAGTTCCACTACCTGAGAAGTACCAGGAGTAAATTGATGTTGAACTGGTTGTTTGCCTTGCACCATATAGGCACCTACTCCTGTTTTCAAGCCATCAGTGAATACATTGACAGCTCCCGCCACCGGCTCTGCAGCGGTGACCTTCGGAAAAATTATGGGGTGCTCCTTAAAAAATGTAAGAGGATGTTGTGGGTAATCATTATCTATTTTTCCAGCAAAGGTACAGTGAAGAATTGCCCAATCATCAACAACAGCACACAGGGTATTAACCTGTGCTGCTGTGTATGGCACAATTATTACGGCTGGTGCATGCCCAAAATACTGAATGGATTGTTGGATGACATTCTGAGCTAAATCAGCTACTGCTGTAGTGTAATGTTCTATACTTTTACTAGGCGATACCTTTGAGTGTATCCACAACAGTGGACCTGATTGCCATAGTACCCCTGTGGGTTGTCTGAATGTGGGTAAAAGGCATAGGATGAAATCTTTTCCTTCCTCTGTCCTATTTAGGCAGGCATCCTGCAAACTCTGTTCAACTACCTGCAGTGCTTTTCTGGCTTCCACTGTCATCACTCGTGTGGAATCTAAATCTGACTCTCCTTTCAGAATGTCATAAAGGGGTTTCAATTCATAATTTGCAATCCTCAGATATCCTCTAATCCAATTAATATCTCCCAACAGCTCTTCCTCTGAGTCTGTAGACTCAGGAGTTTCTATATCAGCAAGGTCGAGGTACAACTCTCCCCCTTCACTCTGTCCTTCTTCACTGCCTGCCACCTCCGATCTCTCCTCCCAACACCTCCAAGGCGGCCTGTTATCAGCTTCAGGTGGCCTTGGCAAATGGAACCACACCTGCCTAGAACCAATCCACAGCTTTTGATCTTCCATGGAGACAAAAGCAGAAACTCTTTTCCCAAGTAACATATTCTTATAAACAGATTTCAAAGTCAGGATATTTTTAAAGTATATGCATTTGTTTAACTTAGCAGCCTTAGTAATCAGTTGTCTCTCTGCAGTTAGCTCCTTGAAAGTTAAAAAATTTCAAGAAAATGCAATAACCAGAATCCAGACTCTCTGTTTATCTGCCATCTTTATGTGGCTTTTTTATCTTTATTTCCTTCCCCGTTTAGAGGTTTTGAGAGTCTAAATCTGTTTTATTGAGAATTCTAAATCATTTTTCAACTCAAAAAGCTTTTAAAATGTTGCTATCACTTTAAATGCTGACTCTGCCCCTCTGGCTGCTTTTCAATATGGTGTAAGAACCCACAAATCTCTCCCACTGCTAGCAAGCAGAGCAGACTAAGAAAAACCTTAGTGAAGCAGCTCCTTAAGAGCCAAAAAAATTGGATGTGAGGTTGAAGACCCCATCCTTGTATAACCTTTAATTCCTACCTTAAAAATCTTCTCAGAGCCCTTACCAAACAGCCCCAGCTTTACTAATGCTTTTACTTTCACTTTGAGCTCAAGTTTGCAACTGCTGTTGCTTTCACTTTAAGCCTAAGGTTGCCATGCGTCCTTTAAGCTCAAGGTTGCCGTGCGTCCAAGGCTACAAAAGGTTACACCCACTCGTCAGTGAGCTCCCTCTTCTCGCCTTATCTACAGGTCGGAGCTACTCGCTTTGATTGCGGATCCCAATTTACCTGGGACTTACTGGTCAACCCCCCGACTGCAGAAAGTTCTGATGCCTGAAGCTTGTAGGAGTTGTTCCCCGTACGGGCCACTACTTGTCGCGCAACCTTGCCAGCAAGGAAAGCGCAACACCCAGGATCTTCTTTCAGCAGTTTATTCAGGACCTTTACAATTGTTCTCACTTTGTTCTTCTCTCTGCTTCTCCTTCTCCTCCCCCAGGAAACCCTGCCCACTGACTAGAAACTCTCAGGGCATCCAATCCCAATAAGCCACATGGGCACAGCTCATAGGTCCACATATGCAGCAGTAAACCATGCCCCAGGCTTAAGCCAAATAAGGAGTTGTTTGTCAAAAGAGAGCACTCACCCACGGGGGGTGGAGGCCGGAAATCAGCACCATCTTTAAGGTGCAGCAGCAGGTAGCTCTCTACACTATTCATGTGTTCCTGGTTTAGTACCTTGTTCCTAGATGCAGAATCTGGGAGTCTTAGCAGGTTCCCTCTGGACCTGTAATATACACACTGAAGAATGAATGTGCAGCTTGAACAGATTTCAAGGGAGCACATCGCTAGCACCCTGAAAACACCAGTCAGTCAATCCTTACACTCAAATTGGCTTATGTTCAAGTTCTGGGACTCAACTTACTTACAAAGTAAGTTGAAACATAATTTTATTACCTCATAAAGCCCCAATATTCAAAACACAGTCTGGAGTTTCTATTTCTTTTAAAAACTGTTATCATCATTTAAAAACACAATTTTAAAAAAATTTCATGTGTATGGATATTTTATGTGCATGTGTGTCTATGTGTGCACTGTCTGTAGAGACTAAAAAAGACATTGGATCCATTGGAACTGTAATTTCAGACAGTTAGTTGTGAGCTGCCTTGTGGGTGCTAGAAATTCAATTCTGATCCTCTGAAAAAGCCACCAGTACTGTTAGCCAACGTGCCATCTCTTCAGCCCATGACTCTTTCTATCTCTCTATCTCTATTTATCTATCTATGTATCCAGGTATGTATGTATGTATGTATGTATGTATGTATGTATGTATCTATCTATCTATCTATCTATCTATCTATGTAGCCGATATTGAACTCCTGATTCTCCTGTCTCCACCTCCTAAGTACTGAGGTTACAGGCATGTTCCACCATACCCCGTTTGGTGTGGAGGTCCATATGGAACCTTCTGCAACACTCTACCAACTGAGATGTATGCTCATCCTCCATTGTGTGTGTGTGTGTGTGTGTGTGTGTGTGTGTGTGTGTGTGTATGTGTTACTCATCACCTCCTGGTACCTCTAGCTCCATATGGGGACAGGTGTTGCTGGAATCCTCCCAAATGCTCCCAGAGCAGCTGGGCTTTGAACTCCCTCTGTCCCTGAGAGCTATAGAGCATGGATGAAGGTATTATCTCCCAAGAGACAAATTTGCAGCTGGTTGAGTGCAGACATAACAGAGAGATAAAGGGGAGTTTTTCTTCTGTAATGAAAAGACTTTAAAGGGAAATACAGAACTGCCAAGAGGAAGGTTAAGGAGAAAGACAGGAAAGTGAGGGACTGTCCACACTTCAATGCTTAAAGGAAGAGCTTGCCACACTCTCCCAGGTGTTAGGACAGTATGCGCAGGGCTGGGGGTGGGAATGGGAGGTGCCAGTTTCTGCCACTCACTGTCTCTCCTGATAATGTTAGGAACATCTGTTACCAGACTCCTACACTCAGCTCCCATCCAGTATCAAGATATACAAGACATATGCCAGAGGCTGGTGAAATGGCTCAGTGGGAAAGAGAATACTTGCTAATAAAGCATAAAGACATGAGTTCAAATCCCCAGCACTCATATAAAAGCTAGGCATGTGTCTGTAATTTCAGTGTTGTGGGTTGGAGACAGGTGAATCTCAGGAGTTCCCTGGCTGGCCAGTCTAGCTAAGATCACTAGCTTCAAGTTTAATAAGAGAATTTGTGTGAAGGGAATATGGTACAGAGTGACAGAGGAGGACATTGACTCTCCTCTGGTTTCCACATGGGTGTACACATCTGAACACATTATCACAGCACACAAAATATGTAACACACACACACACACACACACACGCACACACACACACACGCAAGGCGGGGAGGAAGGAAGGTGCCTGGATACCCCTGCTTGGATTTATAGATTATTTACCTATTATTTAATATTTAAATAATTTTTATATTGACTAACAAGTATCCATTGCCTGGGACTACCTTCCTTAAAAAAAAAAAAAAATCTCTGGACCTTCAGAGCTTTGACAACCAAAAAGTTAACCACTGACTTTCTTGGGGTCCTAGGTCTGGATCTCTCTGATTAGTCATTATTGATGGCCCAGGGCTTAAGTATGGTCAACCACTCAAATCTTTTAAGCCCCCCATTCCCCTTTCTGCCATACATGGTAAAGACAGCCAGATGTCCATGAAAGTCAAGAATCCTCACATCCTTATGGCAGACCTACACTCATCCTCTCTGGGGTTGCAAGAGGGCAGGCACTGCACCTGCCCACTCACTCTGAAATACCAGCCTGGAGCTTGACTCTGAGTTAATGCCCAATACATGACTCACTGTGGTTGATGAATAATGTCCCCAAATGGCCACATCTGAATCCTTGGAAATACAGAACTTGTCATCTTAACTTTCTATACTTTCTGTAGAGAAATTGTAGCTATGACTAAGGATTGGGAAAGGGGCGGAGTAACCCAGATTAGCCATCTAGTGGGCCCAAGGTCATCACAAATGTCCCCGTAAGGGTAGAAAAGAAGGAAGTCCCACTGTTCCTTTGAGCCTACATGTCCAGTGCCCTCTATTCTGCCATCTGCTCCTGTATACCCCTCTCATGCAGATAGTCTTCTGCAGCACAGAGACTATCTAAAGTTGCACCCTACTCACCAAATCCCACCAAATGCTGAAACTTTTTCCATCCAGGGCCCCTTTCTCCTGTCCTATAAGAGAGCACCCGTAAATCCCATGTACTAGTTGGATTTCTGTCACTGTGATAAAACACTAATCAAAAGCAAATTGAGAAAGAAAAGGGTTTGTGCAGCTTACACTTACAGGTCACAGTCCATCCATCACTGAGGGGTGTCACAGTAGGATGTTAAGTGGGAGCCTGGAGCAGAATGCTTGTGGTGACGGTGATGATCTTAGCCACAACCACAGACAAACTACTTTAGGAAAAGGCTTCAGAGTGGTGAATGGAACAAGGTCCCTGGTTGGTATCTAGGAGCTTGAATACTCTATCTTTAGGTCTTTGAAAAAGTGACAGATGTGTTAGTTCAGACTGTCAATGAATAAGTCCTGCCATGAACTTATTGCTCAGGGATGCTTGTAGACCTTCAGATGAGGGGATCCAGGGGAGCCAGAAAAATCCACACCACTAGAATTCTACAGCTCCACCTCCCTGAACATAGCTTTGAACATACTCATCAGGCTCCACTCTGCCTCCCCAGAGCCTGGGTGGCACCTGTACACAGTAGGAATGAGTGAATGAATGAAGGAAGGAATTCAGGAATGAACATACACTGAGCTGGACTTGGGAGTAGAAAAGAAGAAGAGATAAATCATGTAAACCAGGTAGGGAGATACCTCTCTCTCTCTCCCCATCAGGGTGTGCACATGTCTATGCCAAGGTCAATGTGAATATTTCTTAATCACTCTCAATCTTATTTTTAAGATAGGTTATGATGGTTAATTTTGCCAGCTTGATACAGAGAAGGGCTATCTGAGAAAAGAAAACTTCAATTGAGAAGATATCTCTCTCTACCTCATAGACCTGGTTAAGTTGGTCAGGAATCCTTGCCTCTGTCTCCTTAGCACTTGTATGTATTACAGGCATGTGCCACCACAACCAGCTTTGTTCCATAGATTCTAAGGGACCAAATGCAAGTTCTTCTGCTTGTACAGCAAATACTTCTGACTAAGCTACCTCCCCAGCCCCAGGCATCAAGATCTTAACTGGTGTGTTCTCAGAGGCACTTTGTATTTTTGCAACAGTGTTCATGGGGGACATAGGTCTGTAATTCTATTGAATCTAACCCTCTGTTGAATCTTTGTGTGGTTTGGGTATCAGGGTGACTGTGGTGTCATAAGCTGAATTTGGCAATGTTTCTTCTGTTTATATTTTGTGGAATAACCTGAGGAGTGTTGATATTAGCATTGCTTTGAAATTCTGGTAGAATTCTGCACTAAAATTATCTGGCCCTGGACTTTTCTGGTTGAGAGATTTTTGATGACTGCTTCTGTTTCCCCAGGGGTTAGGAGTCTATTTAAATGGTTTATCTGGTCTTGATTTAATTTTGGTATGTGAAACCTACCCACAAAATTGTTCATTTCTTTTAGATTTTTTAATTTTGTGAAGTGCAGATTTTTGAAGTATGACCTAATGATTCTTTGGATTTTCTGAGTGTATGTTGTTATGCCCCCTTTTTCATTTCTGATCTTGTTAATTTGATATTCTTACTCAGCCTTTTAGTTAGTTTGGATAAGGGTCTGTCTACCAGGTTGCTTTTTTTTTCTTTTCAAAGAACCAGCTCTTTGTTTAATTGATCCTTTATATTGTTCTCTTTGTTTCTATTTTATTGATTTCAGGCCTGAGCTTGATTATCTCTTATTGTCTACTCCTCTTGGGTGAGTTTGCTTCTAGAACTTTTAGGTGCTAGTGTGGGTGTAGTGGGGTTTTGTTAGTACATTGTAAATATTTGTCCCTCTTACTGGTTTAATAAAAAGCTAATTGGCCAGAGACAGACAGGAAGTGTGGGCAAGTCTACCAGACTAAGAAAACTTTAGGAATATCTCAGAGCAGAGCAGAGACTCTGCAGAGATGCCAGGAGAGTATGCAGAGGAAAGGAGTTGAAATGCTGCTGAGAAAAGATACTGAACTGCATGGCTGAACAAGATAAGAATCATAGGTTAGTTTAAGAACAAGAGCTAGCTAGCAATATGCCCAGGGCCCTAGGTCAATCAGCATAAAATTAATGTAAGCGTCTGTGTGTCTCTGTGAGACTGCTGGACAGCCGGTCAAACCACTGGGGTAGGCCCGAAAGTCCAGGCCAGAAACCCAATACCACATGTGGGATCTCTTCAACTTCTTCATGCAGGCACCTACTGCTATGACCTTTCTTCTTAGTACCACTTTCATTGTGCTGTTAATTCTAGGTATGTTATTTATTTTTATTGAATTCTAGGAAGTCTTTAATGTCTTTCTTATTTCTGCCTCGAGACAGTAGTTGTTTGGTACCGAAGTTGTTGAGTTTCCATGAGTTTGTAGACTTTCTGTTGTTGTTGGTATCCAGCTTTAACCCATGGTGGTCTGATAGGATACAGGGAATTATTATTTCAATTTTCATGTATCCATTTAGGCTTGCTTTGTGACCAAACACGTGGTCAATTTTGGAGAATATTTCTTGAGGTGCTAAGAAGGTATATTCTTTTGCATTTGGGTGAAATATTCTGTAATGATTTGTTAGGTGGGATCCTTTCCCTCATACTGAGTTGCCTCATCCAGCCTTGATGTCATGGTATGTTCCTGGTCTTATTAAACATGCTATGATGTGTTTGGTTGATGTCCCTGGGAGGTCTGCTCTTTTCTAAAGGGACAGAGTTGGGATGGATCTGGAGGTTCTGGGAGGTGGAGGGCACAGACTGGTTGGGGAGGGGGAGAGAAAACTTCAGTTAGGATGTAGTATATGAAAGAAGAGAAAAGATCTTTTCTTTTATTCATGCTGCTCATTTATTTACTGGAGCATGATTAAACACTCTGTGGCCAGTCCCTTAAACAAAGTGAGACTTTTCTTATCCACACCCCTGCCAAATGCCATCAATGCAGAAGTGAAGCACTGTGTCATTTAGTTATGTTCTAGCCTTGAGCTCTTGTGTACAATGACATTTTTTTTTAAGTCCCTTAATGAGTGAGTACATCCCCTGCTTCTATTTCTGGGTTTGTGAGACATTGCTCAGGAGGATATTCTCCAAATCCAGCCATTTGCCTGCAAATTTTAGGATATAATTTTTTCTTACTGCTCAGTAGTATTGTGTAGATGTACCACAGCTTGTTAATCCATTCCTCAGTTGAGGGGCATCTAGGTTGTTTCCAGGTTTTTGCAATTACAAATAATGCTGCTATGAACATAGTTGAGCTAATGTGTGTCTTTAGGGTATATGCCTAAAAGTGGTATTGCTGGGTCCTTGGGGAGATGAATTCCCAGTTTTCTGAGAAACCGCCACACTGCATTCCAGAGTGGCTGAACAAGCTTACACTCTCACCAACAATGGAGGAGTGTTCCCCTCACTCCACATCCTCTCCAGCATAGGTTGTTACCTGTGTTTTTAATCTTAGCCAATCTGACAGGTGTAAGTGGTATCTTAAAGTTGTTTTGATTTGCATTTCTCTGATGGCTAAAGATGTTGAGCACTTTTTCATGTGCCTTTCAGCCATTTTTAATTCTTCTGCTGAGAATTTCCTTTTTAGTTCTGGACCCCATTTTTAATTGGTTTATTAAAGGTTTTGGCGGGCTGGAGAGATGGCTCAGAGGTTAAGAGCACTGGCTGCTCTTCCAGAGGTCCTGAGTTTAAATCCCAGAACCCACATGGTGGCTCACAACCATCTGAAATGAGATCTGGTGCCCTCTTCTGGTGTGCAAACAACACTGTATACATAATAAATAAATAATTTTTTAAAAAGGGTTTTGGGCTCTAGTTTCTTGAGTTCCCTATATATTTTAGAGATCAGTCCTCTGACACTTGTAGGGTTGGTGAAAATCTTTTCCCATTCTGTAGGCTGTCGTTTTGTCTTATTGACAGTGTCTTTGGCCTTATAGAAGCTTCTCAGTTTCAGGAGGTCCCACTTATTGATTATTGTTCTTAGTGTCTGTGCCACTGGTGTTATATTTAGGGAGAGTTCACCTGTGCCAATACACTGGAAGGTATTTCTCCCTTTCTGAGAAAAGATCTTAATTGTTTACTCTGAGTGGTTTTAGTTTTTAATTACAGTCTTTTAGTACATTCAGAAATGAATGCCCTGGCCAGGAGTTAACACTGCAAATGGAACCTCCGAGTGGTGACAAATTCAGGTGTCTGGGGAAGGAATGACAGGAAATGAAGTTCAAGTAGAGATTAAGATGGGGGGGGCACGTCAATATAAGATGAGCCAATCCTTCGAACTCCAGGAAGAACATAAGGGCTGGAGGCTCCCGGAAACTGAGGGGTTTCACAAAGCAGATTGAGAACCTGGGGACCCACCAGCTAGGATGAGATAGTGAGTTCAAGGCCAGCCTAGACTGCCAGAGTTCTCAATCTTCCCACTGTAGATGTATTTGGAGATGGGACTTAGAGGGGATGAGGGGGGCCAAGTGAGGTCTGTTCTGGTTTTCTTTCTGTTTTGGGGAAACACATCATGACCAAAAGCAACTTACCGGAGGAAAGGATTTTTTATGTCCACGTTTCTGGGCCACAGCCCATCACTGAGGGACATTAGGGCAGGAATTCAAGCAGGAACTGGAAGCAGAAACTGTGGAGGAATGCTGCTTGCTGGTTTGTTCATAGGCGCCTGCTTAGCCCTGGATCACCTGCCTAGGCATGGTACGGCCCCATGACGATGGGTCTTCCTACATCAACTGACAATCTCATCAATTTCTGTTGGCCAGCCTAATCCAGACTCTTCACTAGGCTGCGTCAGGGTTGACAAAGCTAAAAAGGACAAGGTCATAAATGGGAGATCCCATAGAATTAGTGTCCAAAGTTCTCTCTCTCTCTCTCTTTCTCTCTCTCTGCCTCCCTCCTCTAGTCCTACTACATGAAAATGCTCACCTGTAAATGGTCACCTTTTGCCAGAAAGAATAGGCCTACATCTTGCTTTAGACTGCCAGCCCCCAGAGTATGAGAATCTCATATCAGCCTGTTGTTGAATCTCCCTGGCGACTATGGCATCCAGAAACAATGACGACAACCATGGCATCTGCCAAGCATTCTCCTCCCTACAGCAATAAGATAATTAGCAACGGCAGGGAAAGCAGTGGTAGAGATGAGAACAGGGCAGGGCCTGTGATGCACGAGCTGCTGGTGCTGGGGTATGGACATCACAGAAGACACAACAGAGCAGCATGACGGAGCTATTTCCTGTTCTAAGTTGTTTGTATATGTGTGTGCAGTGTCTGTGTCTGTATATGTTGTATATGGGCATGCGCACGTGTGCAGGCATACATGCACATGTGAGTCACTGAAGGTGACAGAGGTATTCCCTAATCACTCTCCACCTTATTTACTGAGGCGAGGTTTCTCTTTTGAACTCAGTTAGCTGATTGGCCAGACTACCTAACCAGCTTGTGTCTGCACCCATCTCTGTTTCTCAAAATCAGGGATTATAGACAGACAGCTATCATACACCGTAGCATTTTGTTTGTAAAATTTTGACTTCTATTTTAAGATTACATGCATATATGTATATCTGAGTGTTGGTTTGCTCTTGTGAGTGCAGAGCCTGCCAAGGCCTTTGGCCTTCAGGTCTCCTGGTAATAGTTATAGGTGTTTGTGGGCTGCTAGATATGGGTTCTGGGGGATGGACATGATGCTCTTAATCTCTGAGGCAGCCCTTCAGCTCCACAACTAGCTTTTGAAGTGACCTCAGGGGTCCAAATTTTTGTATTCATCTGGTGTCTTTCAATTTCCACAATTAAACACCATGACCCAAAGTGACTTGGGGAGGAAAGGATTTATTTCAGCCTTCTAGCTTGCAGTTTTTCATGAAGGGGACTCAGGGCAGGAGCTCAAAGCAGGGACCTGGAGGCAGGAGCTGATGCAGAGGCTGTGGAGGATGCTGCTGACTGGCTTGATCTTCCTGGCTTTCTCAGCCTCTGTTCTTATAGAACCCAGGACCACCAGCCCAGAGGTGGTACCACCTACAGGGAGTCAGTCCTTCCCCATCAATTATTAAACAATAAAATGCACCACAGACTTATTTCAGGCCAATAGATAGGAGGTTTTTCTCAACTGGAATTCTTTCTTCCTAAGTGGATCTGCCTTGTGTCAAGCTGACCAAAACAAAACACAATAACAACAACAATAGCAAATCCATTTTTAACTAGTGCACCTGGAATGCACTTTGTCCATTGAGCCATTGTGCATGGAGCCATCTTTTTGGCCTGGAGCTGGTTCTTGAATAAGGAGGATATGAAGTATGGAGGAAAGAATGGGCTAGTTGGGGTGGGGTAAGCAGAACAAATGTGGGTAATGACTCAGAAGTTCTTGGGGTAATCTACACATCCTTCCTTTACTCACTCTAGAGCCCACCATTCTTCCTTACTATCTAGGGCGATAAACCAACATTTGATGCATCCCTGAGCATGCAGCTTAACCATTCCACATATTGCCTAGTTCGCTTTCACACTGTGGGGAAGAGGAGACATAGAGTCTGAAAGGTCACAGCCTTCACTGGATTCTGGCAAGAGGACCTGATCTTTGCTTTGTACAGGGATCTGAAGTTGCTGCGACCCTCCATCCAACCAGCTCATTCAAACAGGGTCCCTGTCTTCTCAGATTTGTTCCTACAGGGGACAAGAGCAACCATGTGGGCCTTCTTCCGTGACTCCCAATGGGACAATAGAGTCCCATCGTTATCTCAGAGATGAGCACCTCACTAAGGAACAGGCTATTCGGAGACCAAAGTGACTGGAAGTCAGCCTGAATGGTCTCAAGGCTCAGGACAGTATATAAATAGCATGAGATGAAGATTTTTTCCAGAGATATTATCTGGAAAAGTTTACATTAATTCAACATGTCATCTTTCCCGTGAGCCATCTTTGAGATCAAAAGGCTCAGCCAGGCACCCGTTCAACACTACGAGGGTGATTAGGCAGTATGTCAAGAGCTGAAATGATGGCATCAGGCAAGCGAGGACTGAGGCTTCAGGCTGAGAAAGCAAGATCTGAGCCCTTGGGCTAGATGCCTCTGCCTGCTGCCCAGCTGACTAGTAAGATGAGCTCTAGGAAGGTCTGGTTCAGGTGCCAGGTCTAGAACGCATTTGCTGTGTGATTTACACTAAACAACTGCCCTCTCTGAGTGAGTTGTACTCCTATCAAAAAATTGTATGCCCCTCTACATACCTTCAAAGATCCATACCCCTCCCGTGTGTGTGTGTGTGTGTGTGTGTGTGTGTGTGTGTGTGTGTGTGTGAGACCAGGGTCAACCTCCGTTGTTCTTTATATTTTACCGCCTTATTTTTTGAGATAGGCCCTGTAATTGACCTGGAACTTTGCAATTTGGCTAGGCTGGCTGGCCAGAGACCCCAGGGACCCATCTGTCTCCACCTCTCCAGTGCTATGATTTCATGCATACACCACTTCTGCTTTTTTTCTGGGGATCCAACTTGGGTCTTTACACCTGTGGGTCAAACACTGTACTGACTAGGCTACCACCCCAATACAGCTTTTGTTTTTGTTATTTTTTTTTCTGTATTAAAATTATTTACATGAGGTCAAGCAAGATGACTCAGTAGATACAAGTATTTGCTGCCTCATCTGAAGGCCCAAGTTTGAACCTGGGACCCACGTGGTAGAAGAGAACCAAGTCTCTCAAGTTATTCTCTCGACCCCATACACATGCTATAACACACACATACACAAATAAGTATAATAAGAAGTACTTAAAATTTATGTTGCAAGAAAAGTTACATATATGAAAGCTTTACAAAAACACATTTTCTAAAACCTAGTTTAATGTTTTACTTAAAATGATTCTCATCACAGACATACATCTTTTTAAAAGGTCATTATATTGTTAAATAGCCACATAGTAAATTTGACTTTACCCTATTTGTCTATCTATCTATCTATCTATCTATCTGTCTGTCTGTCTGTCTGTCTGTCTGTCTGTCTGTCTTGGTGTCCAATCTCATGCCCTTTAATACAATATAGATTTGTGTCACCATCAATAGACTCCAAGCTGAGGAGATGACAGACCCAGCTGCCTAGCTTGGGTATCTCAATGCCCACAGATCTCAGCTTCCATCCTTGAGAACTCAGCACCACCACAGCAGTCTCCTCATCTGGAGACTTCTCTGTGTCAGCCTGGTGTGAGGGACAGGACCTGAGCTGGGGCTTGTGTACTGCCCCATGGAAATCAAGGATCATGGCAGGCATCAGAGCCTGTTTGAGCCTCTGGATTTTCTTCGGAGCACCCGGAGTGTTGAAGATTTGACACACCTCAGGCAAAGGCTTGACACAGCACCAGCCATACCTTAGGTGTTCAGCATATGGTGGCCCCTTTGTGAATAATGAACGGAAAGTCTTGTGTAGGTAGATGTGTGGGGTATGGGCTCATAATCCCATGTAGCAGGACTCACCCTGGAGCCTGAGTTCTAGGATGCTGCATTTCTTTATAGCAGGTGCTTGATCAGTGTTTTCCAGAGAACCCAGGACTCAGCCAGGAGGCCAACAGTGAGATCAGCCGGAGCCAAAAGACTGCAGACAAAGACCTTGTTTCTCCTTGGTCACTTCTTAGCCTCTGTCAGGCTGCTTCCCGAGGCTCAGAGTTTGGAATAGCAGGTAGATGTCTGGGAATCTGTCATCTGCTCCTCCTCTTCCTGGGCCTCCAAGCTCTAGTCTGAGGGCACCATGGCTGAAGGAGTAGCCTCTCCAACATTAAATCATCCCTCTCAGGCCCCACTCCTCCTGGGTTTGACTCAGGTCCTAAGCTTTAAGTTTGTTTAATAACCTCCTGACATTAAATAAACAACCTTGCAAAAAGGAGTAATTTGTGAGACGGAAAGAATACAAACACCAGGCAAGGACACAGGGCACAGTGATGGCGTGGCAGCCAGGCTAATTACATTCCTGGGCCCACCTAGGTCCGACACCGGCTCAGAGCATATAGATCTTGGCGCTTCTCCATTCTGGGAAGACTTCAAAAATACAGCCAAAGGAAACTTTGCATTAGGCTGGGGTGATGGTGCATCATTAGAATTCCGGGGGCATATCTAATGCCATCTAGTTGCTAACACGATGCATCATTTTATGCTAAATAATTGATCATGGTGCAGAGATTGTGTTTGTGGAGTTTAAAAAAGTGATTAGAATGGAGAAGATTTCTGGATGGCAAGTTGTGTCTGTAACTCAAAGCCTGCCTCTTCAAGCACACCTTTGGCAGGGGGTCGGGGGATGGGGTTATCAGGACATTGGGAATTCTTGCCACACAGGAGCTGGGGGATAGCATCAGGGTGTTGATGGAAGAGTATGAAAGGTGATGATATAGATGGGAAACTGGCCCCATATAAGGCCAGCAAGTATCAGGGTGGGTACAGAGTCCTTGTAATATCCTAGAGGGCTATACCAGTCTGAAACCTTCTTAGTAACCTATGGTTTGTCATGGGAGAGAAGAAAACACTGTGCCCAACCACTGCCCCAGATATTAAGTACCTTCCCGAGTGCCATGATGACAGGGTCTTGTTCTGAGAGGTGTTTGCCCTAAGAACCCACTCCCTTTGGCTCAGTCTGCTGTTTCTGCCTACCTCTTTCTCCTTCACCTCTTTCTGTAAGGATACACTCTCAGAACTGAGGCGTATGAACAGAAAACAAATACTAACCCTGGGGACAGCAGGCTATGAGGGACTTGTCAAGGATCTGGGCTGAGAAAGTCTGTAGTGAGACGCCAGTCTGTCACTACAGCAACTGAGAAGCAAAAGTACCTGGTTCTCAACAGAAGTCACAATGTGTCCAGAACACTGAGTCCAAGCTTGCACAGGGCATGTCTACCAGGTGCCATTGAGCAAACCTGTCTCCTTGTGAATGTGTGAATCCTTTTGGCTTTGACCTTGGGCTTCTGTGAAGGTTAGTGTTGTCTGCACATCTCCAGGAACATTTGTGAGGAATCATCCAGATCAGTAGTTCTCAATCTGTAAGTCTCAACCCCTTTGTGAGTCATACATCAGATATTTACATTACAATTTATAACAGCAGCAAACTTAGAGCTATAAAATTGCAAAAAAAAAAATAAATTTTCGATTGGGGGTCACTACAACATGAGGAACTGTATCAAAGGGTCTAAGCATTAGAAAGCTTGAGAACCACTGTTTTAGATTAAAATTAGCCTCTGGGTATGTCTGTAGGGGATTTTCTTAGTTATGTTTATTAAGGTGGGAAGATATACCCATTGTGGGCGACACTACTCCCTAGGACTGGCATATGAAACTGTGTAAGAGGAGAGAAAGAGAGCTGAGCACAAGTAAGTGATCATTCATATTCTCTTCTTGTGACTATACATGTAACCTGACCAGTTATCTTGTGTTTCACATACCTTGATCTCCACTGTATATGCACATCACCTGAAATTATGACCTAAAATAACCCCTTTTAACCTTAAATTGCTTTGTCTTTATCACAGAAACAGATATGAAACTAAGACAGCTTCAAAATCAACTATTCTCCGGCTGTCACAGAATCCCCTAATACCTTTGAAAGATGCCAGTGCTGGGTCTCAACCCTTGGAAAGATTATTTGCATTGGTTTCAGACAGAATCTGGCCAAATGTCCTCTTAGGGTCTTCCAACCACTTGTTTCTTTTTGTGTGTGTTCATACACGTGTATCTTAGCCAGGGTTTCTGTTGCTGTGAAGAGACACCATGGCCATGGCAACACTTAAAAGAAAACACTTAATTGGGTGGTTAATTCAGAGGTTCAGTCTGTTATCATCATGATGGAGAGCTCAGCATCATGCAGGCAGATGTGCTGGAACCAAGAATGTGGTACATCTTGTAGGTAACAGGAAGTCAACTGTGACACCCAGAGTAGCTTGAGCAAAGGAGACCTCAAAGCCCACCTCCCACAGTGACACACTTCCTCCAACAAGGCCACACCTACTTCAACAACTCCACACCTTATAATAGTGCCACTCCTCGTGAGATTGTGGGGTTCAATTACATGCAAGCTACTACAGTGCATGTGTGTAGGCATGCATGTAGAGGCCAGAGGACTACTTTAGGTATCATCCCTCAAAATTCTGTCTACTATCACCTTGATTTTGAGACAGCGTCTCCCACTGGTATAGAGTCACTAAGTAGTTCTGGCTGGCTGGCATGTGAACCTGAGATCCATCTGTCTCCATCTCCAGCACTGAGACTATAAGCACATGCCACTATGCCCAGCTTTTGTCATGGGTTCTGGGGGTTGAATTCAGGTCCTCATGTAAGAATTTTATCAGCTGCATTATCTCTCCTACTCTACCCCAGACATTCTGATGTGTGACGAGGAGTCCAACTTTTGGAGGGAAATGAGGGGTTTGAGAAGGCCAGCATGGCTCTGGGCCACGATTTTCTAGCTGTATGTAGGTCAAAAAATTTTAGGGCATAAAGAAATAAAAGAGTGATCATCAAAAAAATTTGCTGGTACTGAGCACTGGGTGGATAAAAACACTGTTCTTCAGTGGGTGCCACAGTTGGTGGCTTGGCTGGAAATATCCAGGAAGCGCTCAGGATACCTGAGACAATGTGAGTGTGAAGGAGGCAACCAATCAAGGCTATGGTGCTTAGGAGAGGCTTCTTGTGCAGAGTGGAGAGAGGGGGTCTTCTGTGTCTTGTTAGTGCGAATCACACACAGAAGGCTTCCCTCCCAGGTGGTGTCTGCCCCTGGCCTGCTTCCTCTTTCCCTGGTAAATCATTTCCCCTCACTACTCAAGATTGCTCACCCATGAGCTCTAGATGTCTTAGTTCTCAGCATGTACTGAATTTGGGGTCATGCTCTGTACCCCACGATGTCAAATTCAACTACCTTTCAGTGTGGCCACATTGGGAAGAAGGACAAAGGCCCAGGGACTCCGCTGCTCCATTTTTGGGGTGCTGACGTGAGATTAAAATTTAAATAGGGAGCCAGGGGTATGGCTGGCTAAGCAGTTCAGATTAAAGTGTGGCACCATCAAAGTCATTGTCTGGATTCCCCTCATCTGTAAATTGTCTGACAAGCTCAAAATCTCTTTCCGGGGTGCCAGCTGCTCTGGTTGCCATCTTTTCTTTCTTTCAGTATAAGACTCCTGGCCAAACCCCTATTTCTTTGGGTCCATTATCTCAACAGTCTGATAGATTGAGAGACACAAGCCTCTCTTTCAATCCCTTCATTTCTGCTCAGGCGATTTATAAGCACACATGCCCTAGGTGAGTGACCTCCTCATTAGCTGAAGAGCTCCCTCAGGCCTCAGAGCTAGCTATCTCCTCCCTGGCATAATAAAATGTGGCATGCTTGTTAGTGAACTTGCTAGTAGCTCACTAAGCTTCCATCTCTGTGTTCCAGCCATCTGAAAATCAATCTCTCAGGCCCCCATTGACTACGATGGATCCACAGATACGACCCCACTCCATTGATAGAGTAACAGTTCTCAGGGATCAGCCAACTTGGACAAGGTCATCTGTTCAGCTGATAGAAGCCTCCTGAATCCTATCGGAGACAACCTGCAACCAGAAAACACCAGTTACAGGCCAAGATCCCTGGGCACCATTTCAAATCTCCAGGGAGGAAATGTGTCTGTTTGGAGACAGGAACTTATTTTGGAATGGCCTTGTCCCTCTCAGGGTCTGACCTAATTGATTAACAGCATGCTGTGATCTGGATGGTTCTGTCTTTTGTAGATACCACCCACCTGGGCTGCCTTTGTCCTCTGAGGGCCCATGGCCTGGCCACACCCCCAGTCCCAGCAGGTCCAGTCCCAGCAGGTCTAGTCTCTCTGTGATCTTGTTCTGACCACCAACACAGTGTCTGGCAGAGACAGGTTTTTAGTTAAAGGTCACTGTGAGCTGTACAGGGATCCCCAGGGAGGTAGTGCCAAGGATGCTTGCAGGGGCAGCCCTGTGTCCTGGGTCATGAGATCAGGCTGGAGGACAGGAGTGTGAGTGGGGTCAAGCCCAGAGCTCATGCTGGAGAGCTACCCCAGAGGCTCCAGGATATGCTCCAACAATATGGGGTGCTTTGTAGCCATCAGACACCAAGCCTGACTGAGAAAATTACCCTCTGAGCTCATTCAGACTGTCCTCTGGGGTCTGTTCAGCTTGAGATGCAGGATTTACACCCAGAGAAAGGAGACTGATACCCCTCTCCTGTCCTTTGTCAAGGGTAAAATCACTGAGACACTTGGTAGAGCAGTAAGAAATACTTGCTTAGCATTAGTTTCATTGTCACAGGTGCCATCCTGAATACAACAAGGACATGGTGAGAGGCAGTGGATAGATGGAAAGTCACTAAGAGGAACCATCCAAGGCAGGGCATTCTGCTGAAGACAGGCAAGAGTCATCAGTGATCCTTGGTAGGGGCTTGGCTGTAAAGGTTGGCAGGGTACCAAAAGTACAGAGATTCTCTTTAAATTGACTCAGGATTTTTCCAACAACTGGACAAGGCAGGTCAGAGTACCCGAAAAGAAGTCTTGGTCAAAAAGAAGACTCTGGCTTGGGGACAGCTTTACCAGTAGTGTCTGCCTTGGAAGCATAAAGCCCTGAGTTTACCACAAAAGAAAGCCCAGTGTGGTGGTACACACCACTAAGCCAGTGAGCTACAGGGTCAGCCTTCCCCCATGCTCACTGGCCAATCAGAAAAGCCAGTTGAGCATCGTTCCAGTCTTAGGAGAGACAATGTTCCTGAGAAGCAACAATACCCAAGGTCGTACTCTGGCTTTCAGAAGCACACATGTGCACATGCACCTACACACAGGATCATCAAACACCCCCCAAACTGCACACACACATATAATTGTGTGTATTTGTTTGTTTGAAGAAGGCTCTGAGGGACCTGGAGTTCACAAGAGCTGGAATGTTCTAACTTGATCTCCTCATGCCCAGCTGTGGTCCTTTCCTTAAAACCATTGTGGTCTTGTGCTGTGGGATTATGTTCCAGTACATTGTAAACATTTTTTTGTCCCTCCTACTGGTTTAATAAAATGCTCATTGGCCAGAAGGCAGACAGGAAGTTTGGGCAGGGCTCCCAGACTAAAAAAACTCTGGGAAGAGGAAGAACAAGCAGAGACACCAGCAGATGCAGAGGAAAGAATACCAGCATGTTGCTCTGAGAAAAGGTACCAAGCCACATGGCTAAACAGATAATAGAAACGGGTTAAGATGAGAGAGCTAGCTAGCATATGCTTGAGCCATAGGCCAAGCAGCATGTAATTAATATAAGTTTCGTGTTGGGGATAGTCTGGGCCAGAAACTTTTTATTACAGCCCTGTCCAGTACTTGTGTAAGAATCACAGATCTGTGGCTCATTCTTCAGAGTCCTGAGATCAGGGCCACACTTTGGGAACTGCTATTTCCTCCTACGTCAGTTCCCAGCCTCCCTGGAAAGGAATCCTCAAAACCATGAACTTAGTCATGGTTTCTAACAGCCTTAGAATCTTGACTCTGCATCTGCCTCCCTGTGTGACAGACCTTGGATAAGCCTCCTACACTGGCGAAGCCAATATTCTTTGCAGAGTCAGGAAGGCCTGTGTCATAGGCTCCATGTAATAGCTGAATGGGACAGCTGAGCATTTGTGAAGCTCTGATCCAATGGGCACTCAAGATTCTTTTCTGGGAAAGGAAGTTCAGTGTTGGTGGAGAGAATCCAGTTCTCCCATGCTGTGCAAAAAGGGAAACTGAGACTAGAAGAAGGCTTGAGTCAGCAGGGGGCCAGGCTGGGAATGTCTGATTTTTCTGCCTTCTGGTAGGAGACCAACATCCTCAGGCCCAGCTCAGTGGGTACAGAGGAGTGTCCCCCATGCCACTGCTGCTCACTGTGGAGGTTCCCGTGGGGTTGGGAGCAGAATGATGAGTACTGGGTCCATAGTCTTCTTTCTGCAGGTACACAGGACTGGCAGCCACCCAGAGCCTCTGCTGGCATGCCTAGCTCTGCAGCCTGAGCTGCATTTCCCACATGTTCTCATGTCTCCCACCATTGTTCACCATCTGGGTGAGCTCTGCTGGAACGTTATGGCATTACCTTAGGGACACTACAGAACTATGTCAGTGACACCTGTCTTGATTATCCCTAGTATTTCATCAGGCTCTGTTCCCAGGCCGAGTGCTGATCTGGGAGATCCATTCTTCACTGTAATTCTCTCATCTATGAGAATACCAGCAGTGTTCACCCAGAAAAAGTTTTCTCTGAATCTTTTCATGCTGCCATAGGATCATGGATGAGACTTGGAACTGGAGTCCTTTTATGGAAAAAGAAGAGGTTAGTGTTAGTTTTTTGCTTATGGACACACACACACACACACACACACACACACACAAGCAGGTACCACATGAGAGTTTATTTTAGAGAGTTACCAAGAGACGGTTACCCAGAGAAGGGCTGCCATTTGGCGTTTCTTTTTAAGAGAAGGGGGATGGGCATGGGTCCATCTAGCCATACCTAGGGCCCTCTGTATGCAGCACCATGTCGGCTTTACTACATGACCATTACATGCCAGGAATTCTTATTTCACCTGACGCCATGTTGGGTCTACTATGTGGTGTGCCAGGACACTTAGACCTTGTACCTGGCATGGCTTCCTTCTGATAGAAATTGGAGTCATCTAAAGAGCGGCCACACTGTATGACTCCCAAAGTCCTTTGCTCTAGAATCCCTCATGGTAGTGAGTCTTCCCTGTTTCTATCTTCCCTGAGTAATGTTAGAATCCAGCCTCAACTCAGCCCTTCCCTCACAAACACCAACAGGCACCTTCCTTACTTGTCTGGGAGTCCTCAGTTGACAGGTTTACAAGGTGCTACAAATCACCTGGGTAGTGAACTTAAGTCCAAGTAAGCCACATCCTATTTCCTATACTCTTCCTTGCCTCTTGCTAGGGAACCCGAGATCCCAGCTGCAGGCTCATTGCAAACCTATTGGCATTTTCCAAGGTCAGAAGAGACACTCATTTCTCCACAAAGTGGGTTCTGACTTTCCTCAGTGACCCCACCATGCTGTTACCTCTCCATCTGTCTGTTCAAGGTGTTAAACAATTCTTCTGATAATTCCTTAGTCCCCAGCAATGCACCCCAGTTTTCTCTTGAACAGCCTAAGCTCTGCCCTCATGTTTCCCACCCTCCCTGGGTTCCGTTTCCTTGGTTCTCACCTCAGCAAGTTCCCCATATCTTGGGTGCTGTCCTTCCTGAGTCTACCTTCCCCGAGTTCCAACCTTGTTGATTCATGATCCTCTGGGTTCTGCCTTCTCATGTGCACCCTGAAGGGGTCTACCCTCCCTGGAGAGCCTCTTTCTGTCCTGTTGTACTCTGAGATGTTCTGGCTGCCCCACGCACTACGCATGTGACCCCCTCCCCAACCTTGATTCGGTTGTCACTTGGGTACACTTGTCTTAGTCTGGGTTTTTAGTGCTGTGAAGAGACACCATGACCACGGCAAGTCTTACAAAAACAAAAACATTTAATTGGGGTGCATGCTTACAGTTTCAGAGGTTCAGTCCATTATCATCATGACTAGGAGCAAGCATGGCAGTGTGCAGGCAGACGTGATGCTGGAGAAATAGCTCAGAGTCCTACATCTTGCAGGCAATAGGAAGTCACTAACTGTCATACTGAGTGAAGCTTGCACAAAAGAGACCCCAAAGCTTGCTCCTACAGTGACACACCTCCCAGTAGTGCCATTCCCTTTGGGGGCCATTTTCTTTCAAATGAAAATACTACTTGTCGCGTGTAACTTTGCCAGCAAGGAAGACACGACACCAGGCTCTTCTTTCAGCAGTTTATTTAGGAACCTTGAATTCTGACTTCTGACTTTACTTACGACAGGGACTGACTGACTTCCTACATCTTTTTTCTCATTCTGCCTCCGGGGAAAACCCACCCACAGCCTAAATAGCCTCTGGGCAGCCAACCCAAGTAGGCCACATGGGCATTACCTATAGGTCCAGGTACGCAGAAGCAAGCCAGATCCTCAGCCTAGCCATATATGGGATAGTTTGTCACTGAGAGCATTCACCATGTGGAAGGTGGAGGGCGGAAGCCAGTGCCATCTTTAAAGCGTGGCTACACGCAGCTCCCCACAACTACTTTCTCTTTTTCTACTTTATAGGGAGTCATTAAAGCTAGGGCATCTGTTGCAGTCCCTTGAGATGAGTTGTGGGCAGGATCAGAGCAGGTGCCCATGTACAAATATAAACCAGTGACCAGCACCCTGTGGAGTTTGTTGTTTTCTTTTTGAGGAGTTGGAATGAACTCAGGCCTTTGTGTTCCCTATCAATCTACCCCTGTGCCACACCCTCAATCCAGGTTGAGCTAGCTGCCCCTG
This sequence comes from Sigmodon hispidus, assembly GCA_004025045.1. Taxonomy (NCBI): domain Eukaryota; kingdom Metazoa; phylum Chordata; class Mammalia; order Rodentia; family Cricetidae; genus Sigmodon; species Sigmodon hispidus. The sequence goes on along the minus strand of PVIH01003337.1, from coordinate 21,055 downwards.
GAGAACAATCAGATGTGTTTGACACTTAGCTGTGATTTGCATGTACCCCAGGATGGACTGAATGTGGCCCAATCTAGGATAAAAAACTTACTTAAAATGTGAGATACTTTTGTGAGATTTTTGTAACTTGATTGTGCAGTCTTGAATGTACTCTGTAGTTGTAACATCAAAAAACCTTGACATTGGATATGGCAATTGGTGTCTACACACAGGGGATCATAGACTCATAAAGAAACTGGATAAATATGTTCCCATATGTCAGGCAGAACCCATACCTAACCTCTAAGCTTTCTTGCATTTTTCCAATGCACCCTTTTGTAAAGTGGAGACTGAGGGTTCATGGACTTCTAAAATCTAACCTTGTGAGGTAAGGATGAGTCCTCATTTGATAAACCAACCCAGACTGAGGACTCCATTCCTTTCCTCAATTCTTTCACCTACACATTCATCCACATCCATCCCTTTGTCCTGTCCTTAGTTAACCAACCCCCACCCCGCTCTCTTTCTCTCTCTCTCTCTCTCTCTCTCTCTCTCTCTCTCTCTCTCTCTCTCACACACACACACACACACACACACACACACACACACACACACACACACGGGGGGGGGGGCGGGCGAGTGGAGATTACTGAGCCCATGGGTGCACTCCCCACCAGCCTCCCTCCCTTAGAAAGTAGCCCACAGGGCCCTAGCGGCCACCACCAGTCACTGCCATCTCTATTCCAGGCATGTGGGGCTCCTTTAGCTTTTGGAATCCTCCAAAGACCCTGCAGTGACTTTAGCTCAAAGGAGCCCTTTGATGTCCTAGATGACAAAGCTAGGCGTAGTTGAGCCCTGAGTCTGCTGTGTGGTGATGATGGCTCCCAGTAGACAGTGCAGGAGGGGCAGTTGCCTGGCTGTCAGCACTCCTGGCCCTCTAAAGAGCTTTGTCTCAGCTCCCTGGGCATGCCTTTGTTGTCCTAGCTGCGTTTCCTGGTGTCTCTGGGCTTTCCTTGGGGATGTGCTGATCTCCAGTCCAGTCCAACCCAATCCAGATGTGACAAGGAGGAAGGACAGATTCCAGGTTGGCTTGGGAATGTGAAAGTCCTATGCCCTGGGTTCCTATAACCTAGGAAGAGCCTTCTGCCTGACCCAGGTGGCTCAGTCCTCTGATCTCTAGATACTGAGGGACTCTTTGTAGATGGAGAGGTTGGCATATGGGGTCTGTTTACACCCTCATTCTAGAGTCACCTCTACCATTTCAGAGCTGGATGTCTTTGGCTACACTCAGTCTTGTAATCTATAAAATGGGGATGATGATGGTGACTATGAGGGTGATTGCTATTATGATGATAATGCCCACCTACAAGGTTGCTGTGAAAGCTGGATAGTGCAGCATAATTCTGCCCAGCCACAGGCACAAACAGGATTCCAATAAGTATCAGTATTGACCTCCTTCCTGTTCCATCTTTTCATAACTTAGGAGCTCTACATCTGTTCTATTTCCCTTTCTGTCCTGTGATAAAGCACTCTGACCAAAGGCAACTCAGGAAGGAGGAAGAGTTTATCTCATCTTACACTTCCAGGCCAAAGTACATCATTGAGGAAGGCAGGGCAGGAGCTCAGTGAAGGAACCAGGAGGCAAGAGCTGAAGCAGAGGCCATGGAGAAATGCTACTTTCTGGCTTGGGCTTGCTCAGCCTGTTTGCATGTACAACCCAGCACTACCTGCCCAGGGATGACTCTGCCCACAGTGAGCTGGGGCCTTCCACATCCATCAGTAATTAAGAATAAATGTCTACATCCAGGTGTGTGGAGACATCTTTTCAATTGAGAGTCTCTTCTAATGACTCTAGTTTGTTTCAAGTTTACACAAAACCATCCAGCATGCTTGGGGATCACTGGCTAGCCAGCGCAGCCTACCCAGTGAGCTCCAGGCCACTGACAGACTTTGTGTAAACAATAACAAAAAGTGAACAGCACCTGAAGTTATGCTCTGGCACGTGCATACACACACACACACACACACACACACACACACACACACACACACACTTTGAAGGAGAAAGGATTACATTTCTTTGGGGGAATGGACACTAGCAGGCTGCTCTGCTCATGATCCAGTCCATGGTCCTACCCTCATGTTTATGTGGCCATTAGTAACTGGACTCAAAGGGCTGTTAATAACGTCACTATTAAGAAGAAGAAGAAGGAGAAGAAGAAGAAGAAGAAGAAGAAGAAGAAGAAGAAGAAGAAGAAGAAGAAGAAGGAGAAGAAGAAGAAGAAGAAGAAGAAGAAGAAGAAGAAGAAGAAAATACAAAGTTCTGAGGGATGAGTCATTGGTGGGTCCAGAGTAGTGGCAGTTGAATGGGGTTGGATGAGATCATGTGGTAAATATATAACATATCACCACAAGATCAAAATATGTTGTCTGCATATATGAAATTTTCATAGAATAAATAAAAAACATTTAAAAATTTAGTGTGTGTCTCAGTGTAAGTGTGTGTGCCTCAGTGTGTGAGTGTATGTGTGTGTGTCTCAGTGTAAGTGTGTGTGCATGCCTCAGTGTGAATGTATGTGTATGTGTCTCAGTGTGTGTGTGCGTGCCTCAGTGTGTGAGTGTATATGTGTGTGTCTCAGTGTAAGTGTGTGTGCGTGCCTCAGTGTGTGAATGTATGTGTGTATGTCTCAGTGTGTGAGTGTATGTGTGTGTGCCTCAGTGTGTGAGAGTATGTGTGTGTGCCTCAGTGTAAGTGTGTGTGCCTCAGAGTGTGTGTGTGTGTGTGTGTGTGTGTGTGTGTGTGTGTGTGTGTGCCTCAGGGTGAGTATGTGTGTGCTTCAGTGTGAATGTGGCAGTCAGGGGACGATGTTCAGGAGTCATATTAGTAGTCTCTTTCCGAGTTGTTGGGTCAAGGTCTCTCTGTTTCTCATGTGCTGTGCACTCCAGGTTAGTAGCTTGTGAGCTTCTGGGCAAGGTCCCTTTCTCGGCCTCTCTGCTCCCTGAAGAAAAGCCAGGGCTACAAATGTCCCCCATTGCATCTGGCCATCTGGAAGGCCCCACATAGACTCCCTCTCTCTTTTAATTATTTTTTTAACATAATTTTTTGTTGATTCTTTGAGAATTTTGCATCATGCACCACAAACCCACTCCTTCCATGTCTACCACTTACCCTTGTAGCCTCCCCCCAATAATAATAATAATAATAATAATGACCTTAAAAACTCACTTCGCCCCTCTCTTGCTCACTTTTACGTCACACACATGGCCATTCATCATAGTGGTATTGGGAGTTGCTGTGTGTCAGGCAATGTATCCATTTGCACAAATGGATTTACTAGGAAATACTCATTTTGACGGTTATTTGTTTAGTTCAAGCCCTGTCCCCTGAACCATCAATACTAGACCTTCATGGAAACTCCTCTCAAATATCCTGCTGTTTCCCTAGTCATGGAGATCCTGTGATATGGTTCCACAGGACCAGGCCCTTCATGTGCTCCAGCAGGCCATAGATGAGGTAGATATTGGGGAGTGATAACTCAAGACCTGCCTGTGGGCCTGGGTGGGGCTGAGTTGGTTAGCCTGGGGCTCTGATGGGACTGCTCCGCCTCAGGAGAAAGGCAGGAACAGATCTCTGTAGCCATGCCCCCAAGGTAGCTGTTGAGTGGGGAGCCAGCTCTCCTGAGCCTGTGCCACTGGGGCCAACTCTCCAGTGAGGGTCAGCGGCAGCAGTTTCATGCCTACACCTTTGGAGCCATACCCATGCTACCAGGGCCAGCTCTCCCAGGTGCCTACCACCAGGGTCCGCTCTTCAGTGCCGAGGGCACCTGGGTTAGCTCTCCTGATCTCATGCCATTGGGGCTGGCTCTTCTGCAAGGGGCAGGATCTAGTCAGCATGGCCCTTGGACATCAACTTAGTTTAAGGTGGCAGTCCAGACCCCAGGCATCTGCATGGTCTTTGGTAGTAGCACAGACCACGGACATCAGGCAGACCCCAGCCACGGTAGAGTTATGGACTCAGACATGGCTCTTGGCAGCATCATGGGCCAGGACATCACATGGCCTTGGGGCAGCGCAGGCACTCACATTGGCCTGTTTGCTATCTTTTCCAGTTTAACCTCTCTTCACAGCACCTGGACAGCTCTGCTTCTCCTTCTATTCCATTTCTCCACCACTACATATTTACTCAATGTAGTGGTACCTGTCGGCCCACACCCACCAGTGCTGTGCTGTGGCAGGCAAGTGCCCACACAGACTTTCTAATGGCCACTTAGACCAGGGCAAAGGAAGTAGTACAATTTATTTCAATAATATAGGTGTTTTGGCATATGATCAATATGTAATATCTTGATAACTATATTTTGTCTTTTGTTTTTGTGCATTGTCTCTAAATGCTGTGTGTGAGTGTATGTGTGTGAGCCTCAATGTGTGAGTGTGTGTATGTGTGCCTCAATGTGTGAGTGTGTGTGTGTGCCTCAATGTGTGAGTATATGTGTGTGTGTATGTGTGTGTGCCTCAGGGTGAGTATGTGTGCTATACTTTTACTTTGTGGAGTCTTTTCTTTCCATGGTGACCCTTCCATCAGATCACCTGTCAGTGATGACCTGGACTAGGGAAAAAGCTCCTCTTCTTAGGACAGTGGTTCTCAACCTTCCTAATGCTGCAACCCTTTATACAATTCCTTATGCTGTGGTGACCCCCATCCATAAAATTATTTTTTTTTGCCACTTCATAAATGTAATTTTGCTACTGTTGTGAGTCATACTGTAAATATCTGATATGTGACCCCTGTGAAAGAGCCATTTGACCCCAAAGGATTGTGATCTAAAGGTTGAGGACTGCTGTGTCAGGGCCTTCCCATCACCATCCAGTCCTCCTGCTGAAGCATTGATGCCCTATAACACAAGAAATGTGGCAAACAAATCACTGTACAATGGGGCAAATGTATCCATAGGGAAGGTGTATGCACTTTGTCTGATAGAGTTATAATGATTCACCGGGGGCCAGGAGCACGTGAGCAGGTGGAAGATGAGCGATGGCCAGAGAACCTGTAGAGAGAGGCCAGGAGCACGGAGCAGTCTGGACTGAGAGCTGAAGACAGTGGCGAGGCTGGCAGGAATGTCAGGGTCCAGGAGGCTCTGGGGACTTGCTCCAGGGCCAGGACAGAGAAAGGAGGTCTCTGAGTAGGAGGAAGAATGGACTAGAAAGACACCCCTCTTAAAGGTGGGCCTAGCCAAGCTTTGATAGGGTATTGGGTGGCAGGAGAGCTTTCTACATGATGTGTCTTTTGGGATTTAGAAAATGAGCGAGGTAGATCTCTGCTCCCTTCACATTTCTGTTGTGAAGATTTTGAGTCTCTTATAGAAGTCCAGCATGTAAAGCAGTATTTAGGCACTCCAGCTCCTGGCCTTGGAAATGGGGTTTAGGGCAGGCAGGCTGCTCTGTGGGCGTCACCTCTTACCTGGTTTCTGTAAATGGTGAGACCTCACAGTGTGGTATACAACTGGGGCCTCCTCCTTTTCAGCCTGAACGCTTCATAAAGCTGCTGTTCATAGCCTGCCCCTGCCTCCTCCCAGCTTATTTCCCCCATCTCTCTTGACCCTGGACTCCACCCTTCCAGATCGTATGGTCTTTAGTCTGCCTACCCTCCCTCCCTCCCTCCCTGCCTTCCTCCCTCCCTGCCTCCCTCCCTCCCTTCCCTTCTCCCTCTCTTCCTCCCTTTCCAGTACTTGGAATGGAGCTCAGGGCCTTCTGCACACTGGACAAGCATTCTGACATTGTCCTACACCAGTGGGATCCCTCCTTTTGGTTTTGTTTTTAAAACAGGGCCTCCAACTTGCTGTGTCATCGAGGATGACTTTGAACTTCTGACCCACCTGGTCCTGAATTCTGAGATTACAGGTGTACACCACCATATCTGTTTTACGTAGTGCTGGAGATGGAACCCAGGGCTTTGCATGCTAGACAAGTGCTCCATTAACCGATCCACCTCTCCAGCCCCTTCCACACTCTAACTTCTTATCTTGAGCCCAAATTTCCTTGTCTGTTCTTGAACTCACTCTGTAGCCCAAGAAGGCCTTGAATTGTCCATTTCTCCTGGCTCAGCTTCCTACGCAGTTGGGATTGCAGACTCGGGCCACCCTTCCCAGCATTCTCCAGTCCTGTCTTATACTTAGTGTTCATCTCTCTGTCCCAGCGCTTTGGGTTAAATCACTCTCTCCCTAGCCTTTGGGACTTCTCAGTCTGTTGGCACGGCTGTCAGCTCTTTTGACTTCTCCAGACTCTACCAGTGGGTAAGAAAATTGGTTCTGGGTCTCCTCTCTGATTGTTTTTGCCAGAGTGACAGTGTCAGGAAGAGTGATCTATGGCAGGCCTAGGACAAAGATTCAAATCTAGAGACCACTAACCTGGGACAACCATTCTCTTCAGTCATCTGATGCATGCTCGCAGAGCATCACATCTGGACCAACCTCCCAGCCTCCCAGCTGACTTGTTCTGCCTCTGTGGATGGGTTTTGGCTAATGGGCTAATGAATCAGGATCGTCTGAATGCTTCCTCCAACACCGGTGTCCAAATGCCTGGCAGTTCTGTTCATGGACTTTGCGGGTAATGATCCCTTCCAAAAATCATAATCCATCAATCTCGCCTCTCCATCCCATCCATCAATGCTCTGGAATCTGCGGCTGTGTTCTCCTTCCAGGAGTTTTCAATCACTTTTCTTTTCCCCTGTGCTCACAGAACAGTGCGCTGACATTGGGAAATTGTGTTTTGACATGAAATCATTATGTGTTTTAAAACCTCTCCTTCAACAGTAGGCTTTTCCTGCCTCCTGCTCTGCCCTGACTCTTCCCTACTGGGAATGTGGTGGGAGCCTGGTTCCTTTGTTGAGCCCGGGACACAGGGAAGGGATGCCTCTTGTCCATTTTATGGCAACACTATCACACTGTAATTAATTTGTCTCCTCCAATCAGGAACCTGCTAGTCTATTTCCTCCAGCCTGTTAAAAGATTGAAGGGCGGGAGAGAAATGGGCTGGGGTGTGAGGTTCCTGAACACCCAAGTTGCATTTTCAAGTAGATAGGAATTTAACTAAAGGAGAACCACAGTCGGATGACCATTGCATGAAGGAGCATGAGGTGGGGTCGGGGGTGAGCCTCTCAGGTGGGGTCGGGGGTGAGCCTCTCAGGTGGGGTCGGGGGTGAGCCTCTCAAGTGCATTGATGCTTTTTGGCCTCACCCTGCACCACCAGGGAGGGTGGGTCTGGAGGAGGTCATGTGCTGCACACTATGTTCCAGCTCCACTACAGTGATGTTACAAATTTTTTCCAAGATATATTCCAGTATGGCACTTGCCTAATTTCTAGGAAACCATGGATTCAATCTCTAGTACTGCATAAGGCTGGATGTGGTGGTGGAGGTAGGATGATCAGAAGTTCAAAGTTATCTTCAACTATACAGCCAGTTTGAGCCCAGCCTGGGCTTCATAGGATTTTACTTCAAAAATGCAAATAAAAAATTCTGGTGTATATATACATATATATGTGTGTATGTGTGTATACAATGTATGTATGTAGCCTATGCACACGTGCATATGGGAATATGCACACACAGAGACAAGAGAAGGACCCTTGATACCTTGCTCAATCACTCTCTACCTTATCTCCTTGAGACAGGGTTTTCCACTGAACCTAGTGCCAGATTGGCAGAAATGATCCCTGTCTCTGCCTCCCCACAGGACTGGGGTTATAGTCCTGTGTAAAGCCACACCTAGATTTTTACAAAGGTGCTGGCAATTTCTACCCCTGTCCTCATGCAGCACTGCTTCCTATGGGACAGTTTCCTCAGTCCCAGAGTCTAGCACTCACAGGCATACATGTATTTTTTTGTCCATAAGTGCATTGCAGTTACTGACCTGGTGTCAGCTAAGGAGGGTGCTTAGAAAAAGGTGAATGAAGCTGGGCTTCCTGGAAAGGATTGTTGTCAATTCAGCATCTTTCACAGTGTGTTTGTTTCCATGGGAAATATCCTTTCTAAGTAATTCTAAATAGCCCTGTTCTGCCAGCTCTAGACTATTATGCTCTCGAGCATGTGATTGGACTACATTTGGAGTCCTCTCCCTCCTGCCTTTACGTTAGTCCAAGGGATTGAATTTATGACACTGGGATTGTACAGCAAGCCCCTTTACCCACTGAGCCACCTTTTTACCCTCCTGGGCTGTATTTGGGAAGTGCAGCATCATATCACAGTGTCCTGCAATTTGGTGAAAAAAGTGTGCCTTGCTCTCTCACTAGTGGCATCTTCTGGAGCAAATTACTAAACTTTTCTGAGCCTCAGTTTTTCCATCTGGGAAAAGGAACATTATTTCTACAGCATTTGATGTGAGAAGTTAAAATGGCACATATTCTCCTGGGGCCTATAGATGTGCATCAGTGATGGGCCTGGCAATCATCATGGAGAAAGAATTCTTGCTGAGGAGCGCTGAGCTGCGGAAGTCACCGAGGAGCTCGGTTTAAAGCAGAATAGATGCCATTGAGTTAGTTTCTGCCTAACAACAATAGCTTACACTGCAGGTGATGGATGTTGTGAGCAGGCTCCCAGCATTCCCATCCAGCTGGAGAGATGATGTCTCCCCATTTTAAATTACCTTCTCTTTCTTCCCCCCCCCAGAATAAATGGAGCCTTGGCCAATGGTCAGACTGAAAGTCAAATGACTATGGTTTCCAGGTAAAGTTCCCTGGGGGGATGGTGGCTGCTTGCTCCTTTGCTGCTGGGCTTGGCAGTGCCCTGGCTGCCCCCCTGTGTAGTGAGAGTGTGGTGATGGACATAGACAGACACCTAGAGGCCCTTTTGGCTTCAGGCAATGGCTTCCTCTAGGGGTTTAACTTGTTTCTACATTTGACTGAGAAGCTCAGCTCAGCTTTGTTCTCCCATAAAATCTACCTGTCTTAATCTTTTAAGATCGTGTGTGTGTGTGTGTGTGTGTGTGTGTGTGTGTGTGTGTGTGTGTACGTGCTCATGGAGATCAGAAGGGGGATCAGATCCCCTGCAGCCAGAGTTACAAGCAGTTGTGAGCTGTCCAATACAGGGGCTGGGACCTGAACTCAGGACTTCTTGTAAGAGCAATAAATACTCTTAACCACTGAGCCATCTCTCCATTACCCCAAATACATAACTTTAATATGTATTATTCTTGTAAATAATTTAAAATATATTTTACTATTAATACTATTATTTTTACATTTATACATGTTCTCTTTGCATGTGACCACATGAGTAGCTGGTACCCAAGAAGTGCATCAGATCTCCTGGAACTGAAGTTCTGGATGGTTGTGATCCACCATGTGAGTTTTGGGGAACCATACTTGGGTCCTCTTTGAGATCATACTGTTCTCTTCACTCCTGAGCCATCCCCCAGCTCCCTTCTCCATGCCTAGATTGGATGATTGATGACTCGTCAAGTTAGGATATGTAAGGAGCAGAGGCAAGTAAGTGTTCTCTGTCTTCTTTAGAGTGATGGGCTCTTGGCTTTCCCAAATCTTTGAATGTCCATACACCCCCAGCCCCCACCCCAGGTCACTTAGCCACTGACAGGGGAAACCTGCAGGATTGCTAATCACCTGGGCCCTCCTCTGTCATGAATAAGCCATGATGCTGGACATGGTGCTGAACCAAAGGATGGGCTTCCAGAGCCCGTCTTGAGAATCCAGGCAGGATGAGAAAGCTCTCACCACAGGTGTCCCCTTTTCTGGTCAGCAATGGTAGGGCTCCTGTCCCTTGCCCCATCGCTCTGGGTGCTGAGCCATCCACTCGGCCCAGAGACATGCTCAGGATCCAGTGCTGAGCTGGTGAGAAAAAGTTTGGACTCAAAAACTGGCTTTGGGATGGTCTGTGCGCGGAGGTGAAATAATCCAGCATACAAGCATCTATGCTTCTGGAGCATTATGTGGACTAGCCTCTTCATTTTGGGTGTTTATCTCTTTGTTTAAGGGACCCACCTGAGGGCAGAGTGACACAGGAAACAGAAAGTTCAGGCAGACAGGCTATCTGTGAGGGTGGTGCTCAGGAAAGGGCTGGGGCGGGAAAGTTTGCAAGCTCCCTCAAGGAAACTTTTCTCTCCGTGTAACTCTTTCTTTTTTTTTCTTTCTTTCTTTCTTTCTTTCTTTCTTTCCTCCTCCTCCTCCTCCTCCTTCTCCTTCTCCTCCTCCTCCTCCTCCTTCTTCTTAACAAAGAAGTCCCACTTTCTACCCTTGTATATCCTTATTCAAGGTCCCTTCCCCCTCCCGCCACATCAGGTCATTCTTTCTTCTCCACAACTCCCCATCCCCTCCCTGGGCAGGCAGCAGACAGTTCCATGGTCCCATTGTCCCAATAATGCTTAGTTCAGTCTCCACTCCTGGCTGATCCAGTTTTCTCCCCCCTCCCTCAAGACTGAGTCGGGTGTTCCTCTAGGGGGAGTGGGATCCAAGGAGTCAGTCCAGGGTGTTTCTGATCCCAGTCCATGTAACTCTTTCAATTCATTGGGCCCTGGATCCAGGATTTTCACACTCTGACTTCATCATGGCACCTTCTTCAGGTGGGCACTCATAGGGAAGCAGGCTATGTCTCTTGAAGGGGCAGGACTTGTCTAAGCTCACATGCCTTGAAAAGAAGCAGCTAGAACAGGGTCACCTCTGTTGGTCTGTTGATAAAGCATGTCTCCTCACCCCACTTTTTATGGTTCCTCTATGTCGCAGGGTAAGAAATGGAAGAGTAGTGGAGGTAGAGGCCTCATGTTGGAGACAGGCAAAGACATGGGAGGTTAAGTGGTGGGTGCTGGAAACGGTGCTCACAACCCTGCCGAGGGTCTGAGCCTCATGGCCTCTTTCTGTTGTGTGTCTGTTGTCTTTTGTCTGTCACCAGCCTCTTGACGCCTTTATAATAAGAAGGCTGTATGCTCTGGCTGGGCAAAAGCTCTCAAGGGCAGATGCCAACCCTGGACATGACCTCACAAAGCAGACCGAGACTGTAATAAAGAGGGACACTGGAGGAGGTTCTTGGGAATTTCAGGAACCTTGGAGGGGTCTGGGCAAAGGGAGGGTTTTCCTTGAGGGGTCCTAGGAGGTGACCCCTCCCCATCTGCCTACATGAAAGAGGAGACTTTGGGTGCCCAGGAAAGGCCCCTCCTCTGCTTTGTCACAGGAACTTGCCACCCCAACATTTTAGTCAGACTGCCAGGAGGGCCACCTGCTTTCTAGTTTAGCGAGGCCCCCTCAGGGAGGAACTTTAAAAGGTTTCAAATCCTAACAATGCTTTCAGCTGCTCAAACCCACAACTGTTCCCCCTCCATCACAGCAAGGGCACACACAGAGATGAGTAACATTGGGAAAATGCCTGTTTCTGCCTGTCAGACCAAGCGACGACAATTAACCCTTGCCTACCCAGTCTCCTGCCACAGGGGACACTTTAGGGAACTGTTCCCACAGTCACTTCCCATTTTTTGTCTCTCTAGAGACACAGGTTTCTGGCAGTTGAGACATGTTTGTTTTTCTGTCCAGTGTGTCTTCTGTGAGCCATCCCTCATTACATCAGGGCTATGAGCTTTGTGGTACTGCAGACTCCTTGCTTGATCTCTGCAGTGGCCTCTTTGAACTGCCCCCTCACTTCCCAGCATGATCTTCTCTCAGCTCAGTTTGCCTCTTCAAAGCCATTCTTGAACACCTCTAGCGTTCCTATCACCATATCCCCTGGGAAATGTCACGTCCCCAGCACATAAGATACCAGCATAACAGCTGTTAGTTACTGATTTCTGGGAGCGAGCACCAGGATCCACCAACGTGGTAAACTCTGAGGTGCTGGCCATGGTGCTGAATCAATGGATGGAAATTGTAAGGGGGCAGGGGTGGGGTGGGGGGGACAGGACCTGGTGTCACAAGCACCTGCTGATCTTCTCAGGCAGCAATGACAGTGCTCTGGTCTCTTTCCCAGTGCTGTGGGTGCTGAGTGTCAATAGCTGCAGAAACATGTCCCATAGAACAGTCCAGGGTAGGACAGGCTTGTTGTTCAGCAACGTCCAAATTCCGTTCTGGAACTGACCCCCTTGAGGAAGTTGCAGGCTGTCTGATTCATTCAGAAAACTCTGTCACATTCAGAACAAATAGAAGATATTCTTCTGATTGCAAATTAGAACCTTGACCAACACAGATGGTAGGTAGCACAGGGATCTGGAGGCTGCTGCATTCCACACTAGGTGTACCTCCAGCAGGCTCCTTCACTTTCTGTGATGGAGAGAGGCCTGTTTCTGGGATTACAATGATGGGTAGGTCTGTGATGTGCTTGTGGACCTGAGTTTAAGCCCCCACTCCCACCCCATCATGTTAAATAAGTTGTGGATGCTGTAATCTTCAAGCTGGGGCAATAGAAGCAAGTGAATCCCTGGGGATCATTGACCAGCTACCCTAGCCTACTTGGTGACTTCTGGACAATTGATAGATCCTGCCTCAAAGCAAGGTGCACAGGGTTATGAAACTATGCTTAGGTTGTCCTTCATGTGCTCCTGTACACATAGGCACAGCACACACACCCTCCTCCCCATGAAAGATATGTCTCTGAAATTTGTGATCCAGCCTATTCTGGATAGCAGGGCCACTCTTAGCATATTCAAGAGATGCTCCAGCTCCTCCAGAGAGCATCACTGCTTCCAAACCTTTCATCCCTTTCCATTGCTTGCTTTGCTCACACAGTGTCTCCTGCTGGAAGCTCCCCCCCCCCCCCGCCTTGTTTCTGTGGTCAAGCTCACAGGCTTTTCCAGTCAGGCAGCAAGGATACCCCCCTCTTCCGCCCCCGAGATTGATGCAAGTCACTTTTTCATTCTCTTGTATGTATTCAGGGGAATATGATGGATGAGGGCACAGCAGGTATAGACCTGAAAGGTGGGCCTCTCTCAGTTATCTCGATCTTACACATGATACTGGAGTTATTAGAGCTGGAGCCTGGGCCCTGCCTCCCTAACAAGCCAGGCTGGGCCACCATCCTCAACAGGATAATTAAAGATACTTTTCAGTCATAGTGAAAAGCAGAGAAAAAAAGAGCAATTCACTGTGGCCACATGGAGAAGAGGAGCGAAGAGGTCCCATGACTCTGAAAAATCCATGTTTAGCATACTGACATGAAGTTCAGATTTAAACAGAGGGCAAGTAGTATGCAGAGCCAAACAGTCCTGGCCAAAGTGTAGCCCTAGCTATCACTGACCTATCATTGTATGGGTTCCAGTCTCTCCTGCAAGGTGTTCTGACAAGTTGTCAGAATTGTGTGAACTATTCCTGGGAGACACACTCCCCCTCTGGCTGGCACCAGACACCAGCTTTCCCCTTCTCCTTGCATGAGACTCCTGGGGAAATTTCAGTTCCTTAAAGTCTACTAGCCTGATAGTAGAAGAAGAAACTTCACAACTGTTTCTCTTGAGTATATTTCTGTCCCTGCCAGTGTGGTTACGTAGAGGGGCAGGGATTTCCTGGCCACCTCTACACCAGGTTCCTCAGTTCCACCTGCTGCCCTGAATTGTCACAGTTCACAAGGAAGAGTTTCAGCATTGCCACTTTGCACTTGTGAGATTGGAAGTGCTGGAGTATAGCTAAGTCCCTCGGGGTCACATCACCCTGGGGTGGTAGAAGCCTTTCCACCATGTTCTTTCCTGATTGACTATACATAGGGCCTGGCCTGTACTGCACACAGCTGGCACCTGAGAGATTCCTCTTGATAGGAGAGTAGCTACTGTTCTCAGCTTAGCAGACAGCCTTGGGTGTAGACCCTGTGCAAGCTGTGGCTGTTTTAGTAGATGCCAAAAAGATGAAGTGTCGTCTCTGACCCCAGGGAGTACTTCAGGGAGAAGAGGGCAGACACTCGGAGCCCTCCATCTCAAGATGCTGAGAACTAGCAGAAGGCAGAGGCAAAGTCAATGACTCTGAAGCCAGGAGGTCTCCACTAGACCTTAAAGCCACTTTGATTGGATTAGTGATGAAGGCAAGTCATATGGATGAGGCCAGGTGGCCAGAAGCTGGAGGTGGGAGAAGACGGCAAAAAGTATAGGTTACTCTCTCCCATTTCTGTCTTCTTGGTAAAAAAAAAAAAAAAAGAAAACAAAACCAAAACCAAAAAATTTGGATATATTTGAAAAAAAATATAACACCAGTAATGTGATGGGAAATTAAAAGCTGAATAAAGCTACATTAAGATTAAAATAAAGGGAGCGGAAGAGATGGCTCATTGGTTAAGAGTACTTGCTGCTGTCCCAGAGAATAGCATACAGGTGCCTCACAATTGCCTGTAATTCCAGCTCAAGGGGACCTGATGCCTTTTTCTGGACCCCTCAAGCATGTGCAATCATAAGTATAAACAGAATACACATTCACACCTAATTAAAAGCACATAAACTACTTTAAAATGATTAACATAAAGGTAGTTGGTAGAGAGGGACTGGAAACCTTCCCTCTCCTGGGCTTCATGTGAAGAACAGAACATACCCCTTTCTTATGTATCTGCACAGTGGGACTTTCTGGCACATTCTCTGTCAATTATGTGTAGTTCTTGGAGGTCTTGGGGAAGTGTGGTTTCTAAGCTTTCTGTTATTGCTGTCTTTCATATATCACTCTTAATGGCTCCCTCTCCCTGCTCTATTCTTTTGGCTTAATTTTTGGTAATTCACATATGTTCACAATGCACCCACTCATTACCCCCTCTCGCACCCCTTCCCACTCCTACATACCCCTCTCCTCTTCCTCGCTAGTCCCCTCTCACCCCAATGTCTTACTTTTTGTGAGGCTCTTGTATAGGCAGCCATAGCTGCTACATGATTATGTCATCCGTGTTGTATCCAGGAGACAGGGTTTCATAGGACTCCTCCATATCTTCTAGCTCATACAAACTTTCTACCCCCTTTTCTGGAATGTTCTCTTGGCCTTGGAGGGAATGATATGATGAACACTCAACAGTCACTTATTCTCAGCATTTTGACCCATTATGGGTCTCCATATTAATTGTTACTCACTGTAGAAAGTGGCCAAGGTAACTAGTGGTACGGGCCTAAGGGAATAAACATAAACACTTAGAAGGCAGCTGGGTTACATGTCTACTTAGCTTAGCATCAGTAGTAAGTTCTGCCCTAGAGTCTGTGACATCCTCAGCTTTCGGTTTTTGCCCAGGTTTACAGTACCAGGCATACATTCCTTCCTATGGAACAGGCCTCAAATCTAATTAGAAAGTGGTTGACTGTCCTTGTGGAGGGTGTGACCTTGTTGGAGGAGGTGTGGTATTGTTGGAAGAAGTGTGTCACGATAGAGGTGGGCTTTGAGGTCTCATATATGCTCAATCTGTGCCCAGTGAGACAGTCACTTCCTGTTGCCTGCAAGATACAGAAGTCTCAGCTCCTTCTCCAGCACATGTCTGCCTGCACGCTGCCATGCCTATCATGATAATGGACTGAACCTCTGGACTGTAAGCCACCCAATTATGTGTTTTTCTTTATAGGAGTTACCGTGGTCATGGTGTCACTTCACAGCAATAGAAACCCTATGCTGTGGCATGCCAATGGGAGCATTTGCCTAGCAGGTCAGTGTTGCGATACTCAGGACCCAAAGCTGGGTAAGACCATTGATGCCTTTTCTCTTCTAGCAGCTGCCATACCAGCTCCCAGCACTGTGAAGCCTATCCAGCAAGATAGAAACTTCCAGTTTAGTTCCGGCTTGGTTTGTATGCCACGTCCCTCATGCTACACTAAGTGCTTCATTGTCGTAGGGATTAACAACAAGGTTTAGAGCTCATCTGGCATTAGGTGGGTAGCACATGCTACAGCGACTACAGTGACTGTCATGTCTGTTCTTGGCTGTCAACTTGACAACATCTGGAATTAACTAAAGCCCAAACTACTGGGCACAGCTACGAGGGATTTATTTTCTTAATTAAATCCTTTGAAGTGGGAAGAGCTACTTCTAATCCAGATCTTTGAGGTGAGAAGATCCACCTCTAATTCCATCTGCTGGCAGCCTGTAGAAAAGACATGGAAGAGGGAAGCTCCAGTCACGCCTTTAGCCTGCTTGTCCTCATTCTTACGGGCAAGTCCACGCCTTCCCTGGCAGCAGAGCCGACTTCTTCAGGTTTCCAGCATATTCTGAAGACCAGCGGCGACATCCGGCCTTGTGGACTGAACAACTACTGGATTCTCGAACCTTCCATTGGTAGACAGCCATTGTTGGACTAGTTGAACCACAGCTTATAAGTCATTCTAATAAATCCCCTTTCTATGTATATATAGATTTATTCTATATGTTCTCCTCTAGAGAATCCCAACTAACACAGTGTTCCTGTGTGGGCAAAAGGAAGCACTTATCACTACAGGTAAAGACAAATGAACTTTGTTTCACACAATCGGAAACGGACTTTGGATATGACTTCTCTACTGTATTCTCCCAAGACTAAGTCCTTGAGGCGGAGATGATCTGATGAGGTAGGTCAGTGGCCTGGTGATGGGGGATGGAACTAGTTGGCCCTGCCCAGGAAAGCTTCCCAACTCAGTTTTGTGCCAGCCTGGAGGAAAGTCTGGGAAGCCATGATTTTGCACAATCTCTCTCTCTCTCTCTCTCTCTCTCTCTGTGTGTGTGTGTGTGTGTGTGTGAGATCCAGGAATCAGTCTCAGTTCTGACACCTGAGGGCCGCGCTCTCATTGCGCTGCTACAGATGGCAGAGTCACTAGTAGAATATGGTAACCAGGAAGGTCTGACTCATTATCCCTCCTTGACCTCAAGTGTGTGACTCCAGTGAGAAGCAGGGCAGGAGTGGCTGCTACCCAAAGCCCCACTGAAACCGGACAGAAAAGAAGGGGAAGGCCCTTCCCCTACAGTCTGGTTGAGGCTTCCCGTCAGCTGAGAACTGAGAATTCCAGCACAATTAGCCCTTGTTATGAAACCTGCTGACATCTAGGCAGTATTCCTTTTATACTTCAAACAGGAATGTTAAAATAGCCGTGCACTAGGCTTGGAGAGTATGTCTTTACCCTCTTGCCAGGTATTTTCTGGAACTCTTAGACTTTTAGCCTTGTTTAGACACAGCCTACCTCCCTGCATTGCTGTGATCCGGGCTTTAACCCTATCAGGTCTTGGTCGGGTTCCTTCATAATCCTTTTAGTATAATAGCTTCAGCCCCTGTCCAAACCCTATCCTGATTTTGAGTATCCCATGCTCTAGGATATGCCCTACTCCCTGAGTTCCTCCCTTTCGCTAACCCTCATGTTTGAGGCAGTATTAAAATGTCTTTAACAAGCCCCATCTCTGCTTTGTACTGTCCAGTCCTGAAATTTCGTTCTGTGTTGAAGCCAAGGATTTGATTTTACCTGAGTTCCTAAAACATTGAGGGGCTCCTTGGGCTGCTGCCAGTGGTAGCAAGGGGCTGTTCCTGAGCATCCCCCTAAATCAGATGTGTAGTTGGCGTTTGGGACGCATGGGATTTGGAACAACAGTGGCAGGGAAGGGCCACGTCAGCTGCCGAGAGAAGGAAGCGAAGGGTTCATTGCTTGCCTTCCCACTTTGCTTCTCTTGTTGCTTTGCTTTTAGAGAGGGTCTCACTGTGGCCTTGAACTTGTGATCTTCCTGCTCTGCCCCCGACCCCAGCACTGAGATCATAGGCGAATGTACTATCACACTTGGCTTTGCCCTTTTTTGAGGATTTCTTTCTTAAAGGAAGCCAGAACTGGAGTGGAGACAAAACATGGCTGCACAGGTGTCTACAGAACCCTGAGGAGGGGGGAGATGTGAGGCTTCTGGAAAGAGCTGCGGAGACTTAGGGCTCCTGGAGTGGTGGATTAAAGCAGTTTAAAGGAAGCCTCCTCCTAGCGAGCTCAGTTCTTGCCTTGAAAGCACAATAACCTGAGTTTGGGCCCCAGAGCCCATATAAAAAACTCAACAAGCTTGTCCAGTTCTGAGGAAACACAGACAAACTGGTCCCTGGGGCTCACCAGCCGGCCTTGCTGAATTCCAAATTTCAGGCCAGTGAGAGACGGTCCTAAAACACGAGGGGATAGTGCCTGCCTGAAGAGTGACGCCTAAGATATTCTCTCTCTCTCTCTCTCTCTCTCTCTCTCACACACACACACACACACACACACACACACACACACACACACACACAGACAGAGAGAGAGAGAGAGAGAGAGAGAGAGAGAGAGAGAGAGAGAGAGAGAGAGAGAGAGAGAGAGAGAGAGAGAGATCTTCCTTCCAAGGCTTTGCCTGATGTGAGGCTGGCTGGGCACACAGTGGGTCCCTAACAGTCCCACCCAGCTAATGCACTGAATGAGGCCTCTCTCATTAGCTGGGAGGCACAGGGCTCCTTTCTGCATTGCAATCACAGGCAGGCCTGAGTGGAATGACAATCGAGGCTTCAGAGGCAGATGCAGCCACGGGGCCTGGGCACCTCCTTTGGGAGCTCCTCTGCCTACTTCCGCAGCTATCTGGGGGCAGATGCTGCTTCCCTAAGCTGGAGCTGGATTGAGTCCCTTTGCCCTGGAAGCCTCAGCTACCTCCTAGAGGGTATGAAACCCAAAGGAGGCGTTTGCAGAGGTGGAGGGCACTCTTTAGTGAATTTTATTTGCTTTCTCAGACAAAAACTTAAAGCCTATCCTGTCCCGGAATTCCTTTGGCCAATATGCCTGATCCCTAAATGGACTAAGGGCCGAGAAGCACAAGAGTGTGGGAGGGGCCGAGGAGCCCAAGAGCACTGAAGGGCCCTAGGAGCAGAGCAGTGGGTGGCCCTGTCTTCCTCCTGGAGAGCAGCTGCTTTTCCCTTCACTCAATTCCAGTACATTTGATTCTGAGCCACAAGTGGCTGATCCTCTCCAAAGAAGCATTTGAATTTTAAAAAGGGACCCCGGTGAGGAAACACTTAACCCAAAGGAATGAATATTTAATGCTGGCATTTCAGGTTCTGTCAGGGGAAAGGGTTTACAGGGGCAATTCCCTAGGCTCTCAGCCATACCTCAGTCCCTTCCTTGGTGCTCAGCTGCCAGTCAACCTTCAGAGCCCTCTGGAGGCTGCAAGGGGCAGGCGGGAGGGTGCAGAAGAGACTCAGTCCTCCCCCAAGCTTTAGGTAACTTCCTGTTCTGTAGGTGTCCAAGTGGCTGGCAGCTGGCTTGCTCCAGTGTCTGTGTTCTCAAAGGGTGGCCCAAGGGGCAAACTGAACCGGGATAGAAAGACAGGAAGGCTGTGGGCCAGTGAGATGGTTCAGAAAGTAAAAGCGCTTGCTAGGAAAGCCTGATGGCCTGAGCTGGACCCCCATGTCATCTCAGACAGAACTGGCTCCCCTGAGTCCTCTGAAGACATATCATGATTGCCCCTAGAAACACAACAACAACAACAACAACAACAACAACAACACCAACACACACACACACACACACACACACACACACACACACACCTACAAACACATCAACAACAGTAGCAGAAGAAAGTTGTGTTCCATGGTGCCTCTTCTGTTTCCGTTGTCTTAACCACTATCCTTCCTTTAGGATTGGGCCCTTTCTTGTCACCCCATATTTGCCCCAAACATAAGATATAAGAGAATTTACAGACAATGCGCTGGCAGGATCATTATGGGTCAGATAAACCCAGGTGGGTGAGATGCCCATCCTTTGGGTTACATTGTGGCGTTGACCAAGTGGCTTCACCTTGCTGAGATGTGAGTGGACTTCAGGCAGATGAAGTAAGTGTATAAGAAAATATACTGTATGGCTGGGGGGTTGGCTCAGTGTGGCCTTGCTAGCACAGAGACCTGAGATCCATTCCTAGAGTCCAAGCAAAGAAGGTTGGCATGGCAGTGGGTGCTTGTCATCCTAGCAGCAGGGAGCTGGAGGGTCCCTGGGACTTGCTGACCAGTCAGCCTAGTCTGTTTGGTGAGTTCCAGGCCAGTGAGAGACCCTGTCTCAAAATCAAGGTAGACAGCTGCTCAGGAATGACAGGTGAGGCTGTCTTCAGGCCTTGCGTTCATGCACATAAATAGATGTGTAGAAATACTTGAACTGTAGCTTCTTATTCTAGTTCTTGCCTTTTTTTCTACTTTAACCCTTCATTTAAAAATAGTCTGCATTAATACCAAAAGAGTTTCATCTACATATCTACATAAAAATGTATTTTTGATTCCAGGTCTCATGTTTCCCAAGCCAACTGCCAAGTTTCTATATTGCCAAGGGCCAAGGATGACCTTGAACTTCGATCCTCTTGCCTCCCCAGTACTGGGTTGTTGGGTATTCAGCTCCAACACTGGCTTGTACAGTACTGGGTCTGGAACCTGCGTTTCATACATGGAAGGCACTGAGTGAGTCCCAGCTCCAGCTCCCTGCCTTTGCCACGGTTCTCTGTGCCTTCTCCTTGGTAAGGACAAAGCATGACTTATTTATCAGTACCCTTCTGATGGACATGGACACTGTTGACAATATGTCTGTGAGAAACAGTTCTGGGAAGACAGCTTTGTGTACTTGTGGTTTGGTCCAAACGTCTCGTGCTTATGAGTCAACTGACTCTCTCCTTGGGAATTTTCTCTTCTCCTTCTTTGCCTGCTGAGAGTATCTGGCTTTCCTCCTCCTCCTCTTCCTCCTCCTCCTCTTCCTCCTCCTCCTCTTCCTCCTCCTCCTCTTCCTCCTCCTCCTCTTCCTCCTCCTCCTCTTCCTCCTCCTCTTCCTCCTCCTCCTCTTCCTCCTCCTCCTCTTCCTCCTCCTCCTCTTCCTCCTCCTCCTCCTCTTCCTCCTCCTCATCTATATACAGAATATTACTTCCACCTTTTCTTTTCTTTTTTTTTCATGTTTCTTTTTTTTCTTCTTTATTTTGTATTTATCAAAAAAACAGTAAAAAGAATTTAAAAATGCCGAAGAGTTAACAATAACTATACAGAGGATAAGAATCATAAGCATGGCTTATCAAGGGTGGAAATACAAATAAGATTGCTACACATATATTTTCTTTGTGTTCATCTTTCCCTCTGAATTTTTTTCCATCCCTGTATATCCTTATTCAAGGTCTCTTCCCCCTCCCAACACATCTGGTCATTTTTCTTCTCTGCAACTCC